>JAPFFA010000002.1:64368693-64381690 GCA_026153275.1 Sciades herzbergii | reverse complement strand
CGCCCGTAGTCAGCTGGGATAGGCTCCAGCTCGCCTGCGACCCTGTAGAACAGGATAAAGCGGCTACAGATAATGGATGGAACAGAAGTCTTTCACACGACCTCAAAGTTCTGGAAACTGTTCAGCGCCTCAGGAGCTCTGGAGGAGAAGTCCAGGGAGGTGTTCTCCACAACTAAGGACATTTTTGAGTGATGGAAACAGCACTCTGAGGAACTCCTTCACCCAGTGGACAAGCTCTCCCTTCAGGAGGCAGTGCCACAAATCTGGAACTCATGGGAGTAAGCTGGTGTGAATAAGTTTATGCCCCCCTGAGCTCAGATATTGGCCTACTCCCTCTGCCAGTTTCTACTGTCTGATATCAGTCAGAATAGTGCTTTATATAAACTGTCTCTTAAATGTGCATGTGTGCATGAGAGATAAAAACTACTGAATGTGCCCATAATAAATGATCAGCTCCATTTTTTCAGCACTGAGGGCTTTGTGTTTCTCACCTCACCACGTTCCTCATCAGCAGGAAGAAGGCGTCTCTTGCTGAGGCACAGAAATTCCTCCCATAGATCGCAATCTCTCTCACACACACACACACACACACACACAAAGTATTCAGGTTAATTTCTGTGAACAAGCCTGATTTATCTCACAGAGGGATGAACAGTGTGTGTGTGTGTGTGTGTGTGTGTGTCACCATGATGAAGGCATTTCTGTTCATGAACTTGATGAAGTGCTCAAGACAGCAGAAGCAGCATTTCAGGCAACAGAGCAAGAAACGTGTGAGAGAATTATGAACACCTAAACACACACACGCTATATTAGTCTTATTCTTGTTTATCACTAATTTTTGTTGTATATTTACAGCTGATTTACTCATTTGATAAGTGTAAGCAGGCCAAACACACGAACAGTTTATCTTCAGAAGTTAAAAGTACAGGTTACTCTGCACTGCAGGAGGTGTGCGTTACTGAGACACAGTGTGTTACCTTTCAGTTTGTGATCCAGGTACTCCAGAACGAGGCGGATGAACTGAACCGTGGACAGGATCAAAGCCCCAAAGGCCAGAGAACCGGTATGGAACCTGTAATGTTTAACAGACTCATTAATATGCCACATCACACACAGCACTGAACACAACTTCACTGTACAGTACTCACAGATTAAACAAATAACATTATTATTCTCACTGTTCTTATCTCCACCATTAACACAGTGTTGAAGCGTCTGAGGAGCCTCGCCATGCCTTCACACAGCCACACCTTCACCCGGAAAAGTGCTTCCTGTTATTACACACTCTTTTATACAATCATAATAAACACTTAGCATGACCTGCATATTAGATGTTTCCCTGTTTATCTCCTCTCGCAATCAGGGCGTTCGGCCTTGGCATCCTCTCTATCGCTACCTCGCACGTATGCATGCTTACAATAACCTTGCAGAACAGAACAGTGTGACAAGGCAACAACATTCCTTACCTTTTATAAACATGAAACACAGTGTTTCTGGAACAGACTTCTCTAAAAATCACGACTCTGCAATTTTCCTCTACATAAGCCACAGCAATTTATCAACAATTACAATTTTATTATTTATTAAAAGAATAACCCTAGCGCCTGTTCTCACTCATGTTAAGTTCTCACCAGCATCTCTTTTTAAAGACTTTCCTGCGTTAAAAACGTAGAGTTACAGTTTCACCTCTGCCTGTTCACCTCTGCCTGCCCCCCCCCACACACACACACTTCACCTCACAGAAAAACTTGACCACGTCAACAATTATTTCAATCTGTTTATGTGGAGCGTCTGCTGTACACACCCCATGAATGAGCTGTTATGGAAATGAGAACCTATCAGAACGAGTGCATTAATATAAACCTGCACTACTGTCAGAGCTGCTGTTAGAGAAAACTAAATCAACACCTTCTGACCAATCAGAGTCCAGAACTCAATGACAGTGTGGTGTAAATAAAATAAATAAATAACAGAAGGTGACCTGAGTGCGCGACTGAAGGAGGCAGACACAGGGCATGCTGGGAGATCAGCAGGTTTGTTCAGGGTCCAGTAGTAGGAGGCGAAAGCGCCGGAGAGCGTGCACTGCCCCAATGCCATCACGAAGTTCACCAACCACAGCATCACGAACACGTTACACAGCTGCAGCACTGCTACGTAGCGATGGTACACACTTTCACCTCCGTAAAACGCAAACACACACTGAGAGCCCACACACACCCTGCTCACATTCCCCTGACTGAATGTCTGCAGTGCAGAGAACACACACACACAGCACAGGTTTTAGGAATGTGTATTATTCAATTTAGTTTAGAAAAATTTATTCAGTATTTTTTTTTTAATGGAAGCTGGAGATGGCCTCCGTCCCAGTCAGTTATATGATGATCAGGTATTTTGTGTGTGTGCATTTATTTATTTATCTCACACACACACACACACACACACACACACACACACACACCTGATGGTTGCAGGTCATGTTTCTGTATTTACAGTCTGGCTGTGTTGACATAACTTTATACACAGCTTCACCAGAAGAGCTCAGAAACCTGAATGTCACAGGTTAAGGATTACTTTTTATATTTTTTAAAAGAATATATTTTTACAATTAAGAATTATTTTATAAACCTGGGTAACACAACAGAAAGGCATCTGCCCCACTATCCTAATACTGGCACAAATCCTGATGTTGTCACAGCCGTCTGTGAGGGCCATACTCTCTCCCCTGTCAATCACAGTCACGCTCACCAATCAACGGTGGGAATTAGTCAACAACATATTTGGGAGAAAAATAAAAAAACCCCTCTGTTCTGATATGACACACATGCGCACAAACACACAGACACAAAGGATACACAGCTGTCACGGCCCAGTAGGCGATACAGAGAGCGAGCAAGAGGAAGGTGATGATCGGATAAAACAACGTCCACTTCACGTGACTGATCGCCCTGACGGTGAGACAGACAGATTTAATCGCACAGGAGTATACGGGCAGAGTCAGCACCTGCAAATGAGGTGTAATGGGTGAAGTGGGCGGGGTCAGCACCTGCAAATGAGGTGCAATGGGCGAAGTGGGCGGAGTCAGTACCTGTAAATGAGGTGCAATGGGCGAAGTGGGCGGAGTCAGTACCTGTAAATGAGGTGTAATGGGCGAAGTGGGCGGAGTCAGTACCTGCTGCCCTCTTTGAGCAGATCGATGGCGATACACACTCTCCTCCACAAAAAGATCAACACCAAAATGATCACAGCCTCCATCACTGCCAGCACAATCACTGTAACACACACCATCCATTACGGTCATGCTGATGATAAATGTTATTGCTGACACTATGCTAATGACACTGCTAATACCTGTTAGCAAAATGTATCACACTGATTACTTGCATGGATTTCAAAATTATGGCATTTAAAAATTATTTTTGGTTTGGTGTAAAGTCTTACTGAAGATCAGCCAGGTCTGGCTCAGCTGCAGATAAAGTTTGAAATCTGTCTGAAACCCGAGATCAGTGATGGACACATCAGCATCAGGTTTCCCTCTCAGTGTCACGTACTCCCAGGAACAGTGCCAGATCCCTGAAGAACCAGAGAACCCCACAAACAACACAGAAAGAGGAAAGAAACATGTTTCCCAAGTTGTGTGACAGAAAGAGGTTTGGAATGAGTGTGTGTGTACACGTGGTTACCATATCCCACTGCACTGATGACACCAAATATCACACTCCACAGTAAAACTGCAGCCATCAGTCTCAGGAGGAAAATAAACAGCAGACTGATCACCATGGTGATGACCAGACCTCTGCATGTGAGCGCACACACACACACACACACACACACAAAATATTAATTCATAAAATTCCTCATATTTACTCAGAGAAGCTGTAACTATGCTGTAGTGATCATGTGACTGGTGGTGGGCGTGGTCTATTGGGGTTATAATGGTTTATAGTAAACAGTTTTACTGAATTAAAGTCTCACATTAAAATCCAGAACCAGGTCTTTGCAAAGTCCTCAAAAATCTTCACTCCGATCTCTTTTGCATCCAGCAGACTGGAAATACCGCTGTGAGACAAAACACCAGCAACATTATGACCTCCAAAACACACACACACCTCAGAGCAACAACACAGAGCGCGCGCGCACACACACACACACACACACACACCACACACACACACACACACACACACGACAGTGTGTTCAGACTAAAGATCCAGAAACACTAACAAACACCAAGCTGAGTGTTCAGTCAGAACCTTTCAGTTTCTGGACTCCATTAACAGAGCCATGTGTGGGTTAAATTTATTTACTGAACATCAAAACCTTAAAAAAATAAAGAAGAAGTGACCGTCAGTGTGTGATGGTGTTTGATTTTGGGACACTTTTAGAAAAAAAGGTTAGACAGAACACACTCGTGATTCATTGCTTTTTTACTCTGAAGGAATTTTTAAAGGATTCATAAATGTTTCCATTTCAGAAGGGGTTCTAGTAGAACCTCTTGAGGAAGCGTAAAACCTTTTATTATTATTATTATTATTATTATTATTATTATTATAAGAAGATTCAATTTATATAGCGCCTTTCACAAACCCAAGGACGCTATACACAGGAGTTATGCAAAAAAAAAATTATAATAATAATTAATTAAAAAAATTAAAAACACACTAGGAAGAGTTGTGTGAGGTAAAGAGGAAAGTTTTCAGGTTAGCTTTGAAGGAAAAGAGAGTGGAACAGTCACGAAGCGATTGTGGTCATGAATTCCAGAGTTTAGGAGCAGCAACACTGAATGATCTGCCACCCATACATGCCAGTTTAAAACGTGGGACAGTCAAAAGTCCAGAGACAGAAGATCTGAGGGAGCGGGAGGGACGGTACAAATGAATTAGCTCACAGAGATAGGAAGGGGCAAAACCATGAAGAGCTTCGTAAGTTAGTAGCAGGATTTTGTATTTAATCTGACAGATAACCGGCAGCCAATGCAGTTACTGTAAAACAGGAGTGATGTGAGCAGTGCGCTTGGTGAGTGTGAGGACTCCAGCTGCTGAGTTTTGAATGTACTGCAGGCAGTTGAGCAATGTGGCAGGGAGACCATAAAAGAGAGAATTGCAGTAGTTAAGACGAGAAAAGATAAGCGCATTGACCTGTTATCACCCAGATGGAGATGATACCACCATTACCACCAAGCCTGAGGTAATGGTGGTTAGGAAAAAACTCCCTGAGATGACATGATGAAGAAACCTTGAGAGGAACCAGACCCTAAAGAACATTGCACCAACTGATGAGCATGTTTAAACAAATTGGATGGAATAATGAAGGAGGACGATCTCAGAATTCTTTAGCATAACCTCAAACCATCAGACAGGGGCCATGCTAATCTTCTCTGTATCGTTCCAATTTTAGTATACGTGTTGCTGTAGATTTACACACTCAGGAACAGTCAACCCAGGAACCACCAAGGCCCAGGCTGACCAACAGAGTTTTATATCACCATGGACTGAAAGTCTACCATAGAAGGAAGAAGCACCTACTACAAAATCAACACCTTTAAGCTTGAATAACATTTGCAGCTCACCACATGGACAAATAAAAAGCCTTCTGGAGCAAAGTTTTTGGTCAAATGAGACAACGATGGAGATGTTTGGCCACAATGACCAGAGGTCTATTTGGAGGAGTAAACATGAGGCATTTAACCCCAAGAATAAGTGCACCAACTGATGAGCATGTTTAAACAAATTGGATGGAATAATGAAGGAGGAGGACGACCTCAGAATTTTTCAGCATAACCTCAAACCATCAGAAACCTGGACACAGTTGTTTTTAAGAGAATGAGCACAAACACGCATCAGAGCTGGTTGTTGATAAAGCAGGAGATTGAGCTTAAAACAAGGCCTGACCTCAACCCTGTCAAAAATACGTGCTTAAAATTTGGGTCTGTGCTAGAAAACACACAAATTTACTTGAACTCTACCAACTCTGTCAAGAGTGAAGAGGAGAGGACAAATATCCAACCAGGATTCTGACTGAAGGTGTTCATGGGGAACAAAAACATCTGGTGAAGGAGAAACTCACTCAGGGAGATTTAACCAAATATCAGGTGGCTGTATGTACAATTTTGATCCTGTGTTGATTTCAGACACCCAAAGATAAATTAAAACTTGTGTAATAAATTCTTGTTTTTCTCTATTAAAGATGCATGTTGTAATCATTCTGCTACAGAAAAAGAGCAGTTCAAACAAATCACTGAAAGTCCAAAGCTGCCCTAACATTCATGTCCATGATGAGTGTCCGTAAACTTCTGACCGGATCATCATTTTATTCAGTGACATCATTATCTACACCAATTGTTAAATTACATTAACGATGAACATATTTCAGATTATCAGGGTTTACTCTCAATTTACTTAGTCACACTCTTATTATAATAATAATAATAATAATAATAATAATAATAATAATAAGCAAAAAAGTGCAGTTTGTCCAACTCAGAATTTGCACAAACTGAGACTCAGAAGGAAAATGAGTCAGAATCTGAATCCAAAATCAGAAGTGAACTCATGCACACATGCAGCTGGACTGTAAATCAGACTGTAAGCACGTCTGCGCTCAGCCTGAGTTTCATACCCTGATAAGGCAGACGACTCCTGCCTGGAGATATAAACAGATATAAAACACACGTGATTAAAGTCACCTGAAAATAAGAAAGTGTGTGTTAACTCAGATCTGAGAAACCGTTCATTACAACATATTTATCATTCCCCAGTTTGTATGAGTGTTTTGATTTAATTTCATTACTCCCAACATCAGATGGCGCACAAACACAAGGTCACTTTCAGTCAGTAAGGATGGAGAGTAAAATATTTTCTGTCCCAGACCCCGGAGTAAAGACGTATGTGTTTAATCTGCAGAGTTTAACAACATGGAGGTTTTGTGACTCACTGGGCAGCGTCTCTCAGCTCAGACACACTCCTGCTTTTACCCAGTCCATCTTTAAACACTGTTCTGTTGGCGACAGTTAAAGTGCCATTTCTGGTGATGAAATCAGGGAAACATCTCTGCAGGACTGAACACACACACCAGAAAGACCATCAGAGTTCATTAATCACACAGTAAAGTGCAAAGCTCCTGCTTTTTATAGGATTCATCACTGAGATTAAAGAATTGGTTAAAAATCTCCACAGTGGTCTCCTTTAGCACGAATGTCAGCGATCAACTGAGATGTGTTTAGTGTATGAAGGGTATCTTTATTTTTGCATCTTTTCCAAACTTTAAAATAGAACTTTATTCCCATCCACATCACTTCCAGATTTAGCTACAAATGCACTCAGATGACCGGTATATGGGCGGGGCATATGATACCCAGGGGTACGAAGACCCAGGGGGTGGGGCATACAGGATCAGACCCAAGGGGTGGGGTATATGGCCTGAGAATGGAGTGATCTCATTAGAGCAACATTTTGTTTATTTCTCCTTTAAAGCAGCATTATGTGAGATTTGGTGTTTTTGGCTCGAGGGCTCCCCCTACAGTGCTTTAAGCCCCTCATGGACAGCTGTACACGTGTTTGTTTATAAGATGGTGATGAAATGGCAGAAGCCAAAAGCAGCACGTTGACTGACAAGGAAGAGTAACATTACAGGATTTTACACAAATATAAACAGTTTTATTTATCGTGGCATCAGAGATGAACAAGAAGAATAACAAGAAAAATAGCAAAAGAATGACAAAGTTTTAATTTTGCTGAAATCCTGTGTTTGCGATTTGCATGTGGAGTTTGTGTGGAATCAACACGATATAGACACACATTACATACAACACACACTGAACAAT
This sequence comes from Sciades herzbergii, assembly GCA_026153275.1. Lineage (NCBI taxonomy): Eukaryota > Metazoa > Chordata > Actinopteri > Siluriformes > Ariidae > Sciades > Sciades herzbergii. The sequence continues at coordinate 64,373,871 of JAPFFA010000002.1, read as the reverse complement.
GTCATTACAAACTCACTGAGACAGATTTACAAAGTGACAAACTTTCAAAGACTCAACAAATGTTTTGGCGTGAGATGAATTTATCTATTTTCATGTTTGCCTGAGACAGTATTGAGGTTAGATGGCTTTTGTCATCTGGAAAAACTACAAATCTCTGTGAAACGGAAACGCGGATAAAGTTACAGCCGACATCACAGTATTTCATCAATAATGTTGGCAGGGCGTAACTCTGCTGTCCGATTGTCATCGTTTTCCTGTTAGTCGTGAGATAGATCACTACTGTCGAAGTACACGCGCAGCTCAGACTTTTATTTGATAAGCCCTTTACCGTCCTGCAAGTCAAAATTATCACAAGTATGGCACACAACTCAGAATAGTGGCATGCTAAGCTAACATAGCCACACCACTGACATATCTAATGCTGGGGGATGCTAACAGATAAAGAACAGCTAGTCAACTAAGTTAACCTCGCAAAACCTGGATGCCACGGGCACACAGTGATGCAAACTCTGGTGGTAAACTCACTAACAAAGCCAGACAGAAACCACCACAAGAGCACCGATTACCAGTACTGATGTCTGAGTGTGACCTCGTAAAGTGCTGTAAAGCGTTACACAGCTCTCTCAGAGACGCGCTACAGAATGCTATTACAGGTGAACTGGGCGGGGAGACGAGATGGAGGACAAGCCATCCACCCTTTAACACGTCACTGTGCCATCAAAATGATTGTGAAGCTGATATTATAAGGTAAAATTCCTCCATAATGCTGTGTTAACAGATAATAATCCTGCAGTGACTGAGGCTGAATCAATAAAACATCAGTGTAACTCACAGGGTCTGCTGGGAACAAGCATCAGGGGACAATCTTCATCTCTCATCACCTGAACAACAGACTACAACACACACAAAAAAAGTTTGGACACACCCATTCATAGTAATGGTATGATTGACAGACAGACAGACAGACAGACAGACAGACAGACAGAAACTTTACCTGTGGCTGGATGTTGGTACCAGATGGGCGCGTCTGAGTGTTTCAGAAACTGCTGATCTGGCACCATCATCCATGCCACAGTTAAAAGTCACGCAGATCAGACTTTTTCTTCAGTCTGACATAAATGTTAAAGCTCTTCACCTGAATCTGTATGAGTTTATACACTGTACTGCTGCTGCCACATGATTGGCTGATTAGACATAAGCCAATAAAGCATATAGGTGTTCCTATTAAAATGGAGAGGGATGACATTTTTCTTTTCTTTTTTTTATTTCTTTTTAAAGTGTGTGTGTGTGTGTGTGTGTGTTACATCGGAAGAGACTAAATAAATAAAATTTGTGACTCAGCCAAAGCACCATCATGGTAATAAAATGGAGGTGTGCTTGACACACATACACACACCCTAATGACCATGCATAACACACACACACACACACACACACACACACACGTTCCATGTTTAATCATCAAAACACCAGAACTAACTTTCTAATGTGGCCTGGGTAAGACAGACAGAGAGACAGACAGACAGGTCATGTTACTTTAGTGGGAGTGTTGAATCCAGGTCTGCAGAACTGTCTGTAATAATCCCAGTGACTCCGGTTCCTGCTGTAGCTGTACTGTACATCCATATACGTAATAAACCTGTCCGGACACCCTGATACACACAACTACACACACACACACACACACACACACAGAATTACTGCACATTCTGATGTTTGATGTGAACATTAACTGAAGCTCTTGACCTGAATCCGCATGATTTTATTGCGCTGATAACTTAAAATTATCGTGTGTGTGTGTGTGTGTGTGTGTGTGTGTGTGTGTGTGTGTCCGCACGCACACACGCATGTATATGTGGGGTGCGGTGTGTGTCTAAGCTGCTGTACCTGTCTTGTGGAACACTGCAGATTAATGAGCACCGCTGGATTGGCACATTGTAAGATGTTGAAATAAAACAGTACGGCTTTATTTCTGCACAAAACACAACGAAGAACAAAAACATTTAAAGAACATTAAGCTCATACACTGAACCCTGGAGTTAAATAACATTACAGACTAAAAACTATGGATTTGAGATTCTGACTGTAATCCAGACACAGTCATGTGGTTACAGCTGCAGTGGTGTACAGGTCGCCTGAATGAGACAAATGCTACTGTGAACTCAGGACACGACAGGACGAAGTGAGGTCAAAAGGTTCCGGGATTGTTCCCGCTGCGAATGAACAGAGCGCCGTACGGTCATGCAGCAGGAGCGAGCCGAAACTCTTGGGTGTCAGTATGCTGCGCGATGTCATGCGGTCAGCATCAGGACCCATTTTTGTCCCACATTTTGACACATCACTGGAGGACACCAAGAGCTCAGAGGACCCCAGGATCCTGATGCACAATGCGCTCGATTTCTTGGACATTTTCAACGGTTGTGCTTGTGAAGCATTTGCAGGATCTCTGATACAGAGTCCGAGTTTGACACAGAATTTTTGATGTTTGCTTTCTGGTCCACAGTAAAATCACAATATGCACGTGAACATTATCACAGAAACACATGTCCTGATGGCATTACTGCTTCATCTTGCTGCATGACTGCGTAACACTTCATTTGGCCACGACAGGAACAGTCCCAGAATGTTCTGATCACATCTCGTATACCACACTACAATACAATATAGTGCAATATACTCACTCACTCTCCCTCATGCATGCACACACACACACACACACACACACACACACACACACACACAGTTACTTACTCATTAGCGGTACCCTGTTGGCTACAGAACTGGCCATAACTGTCAGTGGGGTAAATCACTTTCCGAGGGTCACCATACATCCATGCTACACACACACACACACACACACACAATAGAAATTGATGATGATTATGCATGATGGCTCTTCGAGTTATTCATCAGTTTGTTCATTCAGTCAATATTTTATAAATTCATTTATTTAACTAGTCATTTGACTTCATTCATGTTTTTTCTGTTCATTATGACCTCAAACTTTTCATCTGTGAACAGACTTCACTCTCTCTATGCATGAACAGACTGTGTGTGTGTGTGTGTGTGTGAGAGAGAGAGAGAGAGATGAAACTGGCAGTAATGAGTGTGTTACTCACCCACTGTTCCCAGAGCAATGTAGCTGAGGATGATGATGACAAAGAAGCCACAGCAGAGCATGTCTGTACAGCGCCTGGAGAGATCATGATGATAATGATGATGATGATCGTTGGTATCATGATGAATGAGAGTGACAGGGACACTGAGTACTTCACTGCTATCAATGTGTTAATGTGAAATCCACAGTCATGATAAAGAGAACTTTATCTTCATGTTTTCAACCTGCTTATTCCTGTTTAAAATGGTGAATTAAAAATGTGAGGAAATTCCACCATGGGTTCAGCGCTGCGTTTTGATGGTTTGTTATCCTAATACGGAGACGATTTTAATATCAGTGATCTGTACTGATAGTGTACCTTTTGCGTACAGGTCCCCTGAACATCGGATCAAACTTGTGAGGTTCACCTGTAACAGAGGAACATCAGTAACATTAACACCATCTGTTAGAGGAAACGGTAAAGGCAAACAACGAAATAAAAGTACTATTTATGAATTAATCAGACAACAACAGCAAGATTTATTCAGAGATATGCACACTCCCAACTGGTGAAACTCATATACAATGGTTTAATGCTAATGATGTCAGAGTGGTATTAGCCAATCACAGGCTTTGGTTAGGGCAGATATGAAAAATACTGCTGCCTTCCCAAAGTTCAGCTGTCCTGTGAGGTTTAAAGATGTGCTGGATGAAGGACGTGTATGGAAGTGAGTGGAAGAGTGGGGGGAGAGAGAGAGAGAGAGAGAGAGAGAGAGAGAGCGCGAGCAGGAGAGGGAAAGAAAAGGGAGGGCACGCAGAAGTGTGGGGGGAGAGCAGGGGAGGGAAGGAAAGCGCATGAGGAAGTGAGTGGAAGGAGAGTATATAATAACTAAAGAGGAACAAATTGGTTACAAATCTCCAGTGTCTTCATATCATAAATGATGATGAACAGGAGACTCCCACAGAGCACAACCACAAAATCTCTTCTCATCTCCACATCCCCAGATCACAGGGCCTCATGTCTTTACACTCTGCAATTGTTACTAATTACTTTTAATGAGGCAGAAAACGAAAGAGAACACCTTTGAGATGTAACCATGGAAACAATTCCATAGTAGCTCATCAGCGTTAAAGGACAGTACAAGAGATTACCGCCTTTTTATCCCCCCTTCATCTTGGTATTATTATTATTACAGTTAAATTTAATAACACCTTTCTCATGTCCAAGATCGCTTTACAATTATAGGGGAAAGAAAGAGAGTTGTTACTTTTATTGTAACTTTTTATAAGAAAAAGTGAATAATGATCTGTGTGTGCTTTATGTTAATAATTTACATTCACCTCATTCATTTTCTAATTTTTATCCAACACATATACTGTGCTGAACAAGCATCATCTTCTCTCACACAGTCCGTCTCCGTGTCCAAGAGCAGCAGCAAAAGAGCGAGACACACCCATCTGTCACGCTGTCTGTCTCTCCATATCTGTCTGTGCAGCAGTGAGAAACACTTTTTGCTCAATCGAGGTAGCAGTGGACAACTAAAACCGACACCTGTACTGTGTTTGACAAACTGGATATATTTTCAGGAAGACTGATCTAATCACCATCGATCAAACAGCATTACAGGATATTTATTCCAGCCGACTGCTATCACACCAACATTCCGACATCCTTCAGTGGACGAGAGCAAAACATTTTAATCCAAGAGGTAAAATGGAGACTCTGAGTGCAAACTTTAAGTGACTGTAAAACACAACTTCTTCAGAGGAATAAACTGAGACTTGCATGACAAGAGCATACCTAATAATCTGTACATCCACCCACCCCAGCAGTTCCTCTCAAGGATTCTTCATTGTTTTTTTTTTCCCTTCTCCACTACTGCCTTAGGCTTGCTTTGTGATAGCGCCCCTTGTTAAAAGTGCTACAGCTGTGGAAAAAATTAAGAGACCACTGCAAAATTATCAGTTTGCCTGGTTTTACTATTTATAGGTTTGTGTTTGTTTGGGGCGGCACGGTGGTGTAGTGGTTAGCGCTGTCGCCTCACAGCAAGAAGGTCCTGGGTTCGAGCCCCATGGCCGGC
>JAPFFA010000002.1:64256546-64266866 GCA_026153275.1 Sciades herzbergii | reverse complement strand
CCCACACTGTTTTCAGAGCACCACCTGGACAACCAGCAGTTCAGCGACCATAACCTGCTGTAAGCTACATCGCCACAAGGATTTCAAGCAAGTCCAGTCTTTAGCACCTACGGTTTGTAGGATTCCCTCTCCAGGCTTAGTAGAACAAAGGAAATTAGATACAAGAGTTAGCAAAATCCCACAAAAGTGACAAAAAACACGAAGTTCTAGCTTCAGCTGTGACTGTTACAAAGTGCTGACACTGGAGACTCCTTCCAAAAATATTAAATATGTAAATAAATATTTATAGAAAATTACACCATATCAGCTATTACACACATTTTTAATCCTTTTATGTGGCGCGTCCACTATCCATTTCCTGTGACTAAGCCGTTACTGGTGGCCCCCATGTGTCTCAAAGACAATGGCAAGTTGTGATATGGTTCAGTCTCCTCATGAGGTGCAGCTCCTGCACTGGCTGTACAAGTTGATACTGGATCAGCAGGCTCTATTGCAGCGGCTACAGATGAAAACCACAACTGGATCTAGAGGGGTTGTGGCTACCCGCTGCTGTCTGCACTCTCTTCTGTCCTCCCACTGTGGCGAACTGTTCTCCTCACTTCCTAGGATATCCTCACAGCTCCCTTGGTCTGCTGCAGCAGTCTCCCAGCTTGCGGGCTTAATGCTGCACACCATCATGTCACGCTTGCAGACATCTTTGTAGTGTAGAACAGGTCTATGAAGTGCCCTCTCCATTTACACAAGCTTGGGGATGGTTTATGGCGATCCAGGGATGCCCAATCAGCAGGATCCCCCTCTCAGTCTCATCAGTGCAGTCCAAAGGAAAGCAGAGCAGAACATTTGGTGTCGGTTTGGCTGTATGAGCTGCCAGAAGGAAATTGAAAATGACAAAACCAACCACCTACAGGGCCCACTCTGGATTTTTCCTCGAGGTTTGCTCCTGAAGCGTTTTCCATAAAATGAAGTGGTCGCAAGGCAACAGAGGCTTGCGAGTCCCAGCTACCAGTGTCGTGACCCAGGGACAGCGGCTCAGGGTGTGCTCTTGCTTGCCCAAGGTGAACACCCAGGCTAGCGGAGGGAAGGAGGTGTCTTACTTCTCCATTCTTGACTGTACAAAGCAAAGTCTTGCCACTGCCCCAGAGGCGTTACTATGGAAACGGTATTAGAGTGAGTGCATTAATATAAACCTGTGAGTCCCATGATGCTTTAAGACATGTTAACTCCAGGTGATGTGATTGTACAGTCACACTTCAGTCCAACCCCAGAAGTTCTGTAAGTAAACAGAGTCAGTGTAAAGAGACTGTTTAGTTTTATTGTGTGAGACATCTTTCACCACCAGGAGGCGCTGTGGGAGCGTGTACATTCAACACACTCACCATCAATATCACACACTTCATTCTACCAGGTCTTCCTTATTACAGGAATTGGTGTGTGTGTGTGCTGGTGAGGTGATTAATTAATGAACATGTCCAAACCTGTTTATTTATTGATGTGATGTTTTTCTGATCTTGGCATCAGAGATGTCTCACACACACACACACACACACACACACACACACAGAAATGAACACATACACACACGACTATACACAGAGTTTATTGGGGTTTTTTATTTGTTTTGATAAACAGTAATTTTGTATTTTTCATTAAAAGACCTCCACATTCTTTGATGTCTGTGTTCATAACGACTTCACAAAGCATCAACACTCAGTAACATTTATACAAAATAATTTATACATTAGAGTTCAGAAGCAGCTTAGTTCAGTACTGACTGTAGTGGAGGTGTTTAAAGAACTGATATTGGGACACTGAGAATATTTCAAAAGTGGGAATGAGAGACACCGGGAATATGGACAGATGGAATATTGGTCAGTGGGAATATAAGACGTAGTTTGTGTGTGAACTTTCAAGCTGAACTGTGTATGCTCTCTGAGCTGTGGTTTGCTCTGTGTGTGTGTGTGTGTGTGTGTGTGTGTGTGTGTAGTTTGTGATGTGTGACAGTTTTGACACTCTGTCAAACTAAACTGCTGAACAGGAGACGAGTGAGAAAACAGCAGCATAATGAACACACACACACACACACACACACACACTCTGAGATATCTCTCTCTCTCTGTTTTCTGCGCTGGCTCGCTGTAAGAGGAGGAAGGTGCTGTTTATTATTTTATTGTTTTATTATTTTGTATTTTCCTGTAGCACAAACTCCTGTACTGTAATTTTAATGATAATTTAGTAATTTGTGGTAATAAATAAACAAGATGAATATACAGCCATGTATAATATTTTTTATACAGTAGGATACATTTATTGTTTATTTCTGGTACTTTATAAGGATGTAGTTGTAAACAGATTTGTAGTTTGTAATAAATGTGTTAAAAACATGTAGTTTAAAAATGTGCAGTTTATAAAATTAATTTATAATCACTACACTCTTAAAGTCTATTATATAAACCCTCTGTCTGTCTGCCTGTTGTAGGATATTGACTGGGTTCAAACAGAGAAGCACGTTTTTGAACAGGCCTCCACGAACCCTTTCCTCGTGGGTTTACACTCCTGCTTTCAAACTGAGAGCCGGTGAGAAAAACACACACACACACGCACTGTATCTGTCAGTAAACATTAGTCTGTTCTGTATTTTTTATCATGGGTGGTTTGCGATGGTCACTTGATTGTACACTGCACCTGATCCTGCTGACGAAACACTTCACACTCCGTTTATTTACTTTAATACAGGTTTTATTTTACTTTATTTTTATGACATTTATTTACAGATGATGCCATGTGAGACAAATGTGTAAACATTTGAACATGTAGATTTCACCACACTGAACTACAGGCCATACATGTCTATTATTTATACATATTTGGAAAAAGTGTGTGTGTGTGTGTGTGTGTGTGTGTGTGTGTGTGTGTCAGGTTGTTCTTGGTGATTGAGTATGTGAATGGAGGAGACCTGATGTTCCATATGCAACGGCAACGGAAACTTCCAGAGGAACATGCCAGGTAGCATGCATACACACACACACACACACACACACACCCCTACAAAACTTACTGAATAATACATGCCGGTCTGTGCCTCTCTTTCTCGCTCTCCCTCCTTCTCTCTCTCTCGTGATAAGCAGAGATCAAAAGCATGATAATTAAGTGCGTCGAGAGTGCCCCAATCAGTCTTGTTAATATTCATGTTGCACACTGTACATATGCAAATCAGTATGCTAATAACAGCTAATCCTCGTGAATATTCAGAAGTCTGTCGTAAATGTCCCATGAGTCCCGGAGAGCATGGCACACAGCCTCATCGGGAATGTCAGCCATCATTTTTTTATCCTGTTTCATCTTGGTTGTTTTAACTTCCACTGAGTTATTATACAGTGAAATCCACAGAACTTCATTTAACCTTCACCAAAATCACTAACATCACCATCAATAACATCATCAACATCACCATCATCACCAGTATCATCACCAACATCAGTAACATCAACATCAGTAACATCACCAACATCACCATCACCAGTATCACCAGCATCAGTAACATCACCATCATCAATATCTCCAACATCACCATCACCAGTATCAGTAACATCACCAACATCAGTATCTCCAGCATCACCATCACCAGTATCAGTAACATCACCATCATCAGTATCTCCAGCATCACCATCACCAGTATCACCAACATCAGTAACATCACCAACATAATCATCACTGGTATCTCTAACATCGCCATCACCAGTATCACTAACATCAGTGACATCACCATCACCACTATCACCAACATCAGTAACATCACCAACATAATCATCACCGGTATCTCTAACATCGCCATCACCAGTATCACCAACATCAGTGACATCACCATCACCAGTATCACCAACATCAGTGACATCACCATCACCAGTATCACCAACATCAGTAACATCACCAACATTACCATCATCATCAGTATCTCTAACTTCACCATCACCAGAATCTCCAACTTCACCATCGCCAGTATCTCCAACATCAGTAACATCACCATCACCAGTATCAACATAAGTAACATCACCATTATCATCATCATCATATCGCTAACATCACTATCACCAATATCACTAGTATCATCACCACCATCACCTTCACCAACATCACCATTATCACCATCATCAATATCTCCAACATCACCATCACCAGTATCACCAACATCAGTAACATCACCACCATCAATATCATTAGTATCACCATCATCACCAACATCACCATCACCAGTATCACCATCATCACATCATCACTAACATCATCTGGTAGAAAAAATAAACTAAATACAGGCAGTAATCAGTGTCTATGTATGGAGGGAATGTAACAGTAAATAAAAGTAAGAAATATGATTGAATTATGTTTCATTATGGAATCGAGAGTCAACATGTTGGTATTTATTACAATAATTATTTTTTTAAAAATTAAAATGTGTTTGTTTATTTACATCTTTATTTAACTTACACTAAAATGCCAGATAAAACACAGCAGGCTCATTGATTGGTGGAGATTTTAACAGAACCCCACCCATAATAACTACAGTCTCGACCAATAGTGTGATGGAGCAGTGATGACATCACCGTTTCTTTATTAAAAAACTAAACCATTTATATACGTTTTCCTCCAGAGGAGCCACAAACAATCTCCTCCAACTGATGCACCATCGCTTCTCAATTATTGTTATCAGTTTTTTATCCTCAGCATCAGTGAATATCACTGAAGTGTGATGAAGCCTTGATGGTGGAACATAGTGTGTGTGTGTGTGTGTGTGTGTGTCCAGGTTCTATGCTGCTGAAATCTGTATTGCTTTGAATTTCCTGCATGAGAAGGGAATTATTTATCGAGACTTGAAACTGGACAACGTTCTTCTGGACCAGGATGGTCACATCAAACTCACCGACTACGGCATGTGCAAGGTAACACATCTACACAGCTATAACACGCTTATAACATGTAATGGTACATTAAAGATGATAAAAATGTATTATAGTGCACTGGTTTAATAACTTAATTCATTCATTCATTTTCCTTCCTCTTATTCTGTGTGTGTTGCCATGGCAGCAGGCTGACATGGTCAGTCCAGACTTCTGTCTCCTCAGCTGTAGATTTGAGCTCCTTCTGTAGGATTCCCAGACAGTCTTCCTGCAGTCTTAACCCCATGAAGGTTTCTAACCACCATCGTAACCTCAGCCACAGAGATGGATTCGAAAATACCAGAGATTTCTGGCACTGCCTCCTGAAGGGACATCATGTCCACTGGGTTAAGAAGTTCCTCAAAGTGCTTCTTCACCCCAGACTTTTTCTGCAGAGCTCCTGAGGTGCCAAATGGTTTGGCAGAACTTTGAGGCAGGCCACATGAAAGTCTTTTTCCATGGCCTGTCCAAACTCCTCCCATGCCTGAACTTTTACTTCTCTTTTTGCTGCAGCTTGCGGAAGAAGAGGAGGAGTTTGGATACAGACCTCTCAACTGAGTCAGGAGAGTCCTCCATGAGCATTACTCAGAACTCCTCCTTTAAATTGCTCTCTCACCACAGATGTCCATAAGTCTGTCCTAGAGTGACCACCATGACAGGTACCCACAGCCTTCCTGCCTCGGCTTCTTGTACTTGCCTCTGTGCTTAAGGACTTGGACATGGTCCATTCCATTCAGCCTCAGTGTCCTCCACCTCACTCAGTACACAGGAGAAAAAGAATTAAATTCATCTCACATTGAAGCTTCAATGCAATGTTCCCAAACAACCCCTCTACCAAGTCACTACCAAATGGTGATCAAGTGACAGGTCTGTTCCTCTCTTTACCCAAATCAATCATTGACCTTTGACCTATGCGCTCTGGTACCAAATACACCCTTTATGAGTAGACTGTTTATTATTGACAGTTTATGGCTTGTACAGAAGTCTAATAACATTTCACCACTCAGGTTCTGATCTGGGAAACCATTCCTCCCAATCACAGCCCTCCAGGTATTTCCATCATTCCCAATATGAGCACTGAATTTCCACAAGAGCATGCTGAAGTCAGGAGATTTCATCTTGCGCACCTGATCCACCTTTTCCCAGAAGCCTGAATGCTCTGAACTGCTGTTTGTGTCAGAGATTTCTTTCCTGAGACTCAGACTCTGGTCCAATGAAAATAAAAAACTTCAATTGCACGGCTTTCAGACCGGTAAGTATTCACCTGAGACTTATCTCCTGTGGGAACTCCAGAGTAGGAGAGAGACCACTCCTGATCAAGAGGTTTGGTACTGGAGCCCATATTCTGTATGGATTTAAAGCAGACTATTTCCCTTTCCCCTTAGTTTCACTTTCAAGGGTCTGGTCCATCACAAACTCTCTATCGCACGCCTGCTTCCCAACTGGCAGTACACTTTACCCCATCCTTCATCTCACAGGTAGTGAACCCACAAGATGGATTCATAGGTTCAGGCTGAGTTTCACCAGGTTACATGAGTAGCTGCCCCCAGACCTGGCTCCAGGGGTGAGTCTCAGTAACCCTAACCTTGGCAAGTACACTTGGTCTTCTCTGTACCCTTCATGGAGGTGTTTAGATTTGCTCTTTGTCTGACCTCACTCCTCAGATGTACTCATCATGGCCCTGTTGGACGCATTAAACTCCTGGTGACATAGACCTGAGGTTCAGCAAAATACACAATATTTGTTTGTTTGTTGTTGATAAAGTGTGTTTTTATCTCCTTCATCTAAGTCCTTTCTGAGTTGAATTAAAGAACACTGAGGTCTCGTTTCAGGAGGGGATCAGACCTGGGGACACAACCAGCACTTTTTGTGGGACGCCAAACTACATCGCACCTGAAATCCTGCGAGGAGAAGATTACGGTACACAAGAAACACCCATCAATCAACACAAGCACGAAACCTGTCAATCACCATCAACACTGAACACTAGATTTGACTTAATTACCTCACAGCATATTATAGCACATAGAATAGATATCTCTCTCTCTCTCTCTCTCTCTCTCTCAGGGTTCAGTGTGGACTGGTGGGCTCTTGGGGTGTTGATGTTTGAGATGATGGCTGGTAGATCTCCGTTCGACATTATGACTGACAATCCAGATATGAACACAGAAGAGTATCTCTTCCAGGGTGAGACACACACACACTATACTCTATATGCTTACATACCATACACTCTGTTTATTGTCTCGTACCTGGATGTTTGTGGTGCTTTTCATTTGCATAAAGCATAAACTGTAGAACAGGAAGCCACAACCAAATATGGAAAGGATATAAATATGGAATCCAGTTAGCATTAAGCATGACTGTTAATAAGAACAGGAAGTTGTTACCATGTAAGGAAAGTGGAAAACAACAGGGGACGCAGATATGTGTGGAGTTTTTTGGCATGTGGCGAAAAATTCCTTCATCATACACCCAAAGACACACACACACACACACACTGCCCATGCTGACATGGTCATCTGCTGCTCTGTCTGTTCGCCTCCACCCCCCCCAACTGAGAGGGTAGCATGCTGTTAGAGACACACACACACACACCCATGCACCTCTGTAACTTACCTCGTTGCCATAACCCTGACCCCCCCCATTCCTCACTGCTGCTCTGCAGTTCTCCCATATGTTGCAGTAGAGCGCACACACACACACACACCCCCCCCTACCGCTGTGTTCTAATCCTTCCAGGCAGAGATTATATAGACAGCGAGAGAGAATTGTCTATAATCCGTCTTTCTCCAAAAATGGAGAGAAAGGTAGAGAGACAGATATTTATTGTTTTTATTTACATGATTGTAAACAGACTGCTGAAAGAGTTACTTCTATCAATACAATAAAAATGTGTGTGTGTGTGTGTGTGTGTGTGTGTTCGATCCACCCACCCTTCTGGCCTACAACACAATGGCAGCACTTAGCAGGAATGACTCACAATTTTTCTTCTCTCTCTCTCTCAGTGATTTTGGAGAAGCCGATCCGTATTCCTCGCTCTTTGTCGGTGAAAGCAGCGAGTGTGTTAAAAGGCTTTTTGAACAAGGTGAGAGAGCATTCTGTCCTTCACACACTCCTGGTCTGTGTTCACTTAAATATTCACTTCATCTTTCTTCTGCACTCTGTGTGTGTGTGTTTCGTCCTTTAACCTTCATTACCAAAAATATTTCCATGAGAGGTATTCAGTGTTATGCAGCTGCTGAAGACAATAAATCAAGGTGATGAAATTGTAATGTGTGTGAAACACAAGAGTTTATCACACTTTTATTTCACTATTTTTATTTGTAGAATTAATAAAATTAAATCACTGTTTGTGTTAATTCGATGTGCTCTGCTGTAAAGAAAGAGAATGTGTCCACGGTATGAAGGAGAATCTGACCCAGTGCTCATCTGCTACACTTACAGAGAAACTTTAACTTCATTCAGAATTTTACCCGTAAAATATTCTGTCCTCCAGATAAGACGTGTCCCTGATTTAAGATGCATCTCCTCTGATGTCATCTGTTTGAAAAATAAAATATTTACATGCACTTTAAAGGGATGAGATCATTAATTAATGAGTTGTGTCATATTTATTGATCACAAGCAACATTCCACAGTGTGTGTTTACAGCCAAAACATATATTTCAGTAAGACATGTTGTAGTTCTATCAAACTGCCAGATAGTGGCACTGGACGGAATCCTGCTGCTGAATAATGTTTCAGTCTGGTGTTGTGTGTGAGGTCTGAGTACTGAAGTGTGTCATTTCAGTAGTAAATCCTCACTGCGTGTGTTCTGAATACAGAGCTGAGTGTAAATGTGTTTCTCTGTTCGTTTTGATGTTTCACTATTTTCTGACGCATTGACTCTCCAGAACTCAATGGGTTTCTCATCACATTGTGTGTTCTTCAGGATCCAAAGGAGCGGCTGGGCTGCCAGGTTCAGACAGGATTCACAGATATTAAATCTCACACGTTCTTCAGGAGCATCGACTGGGACCAGGTGAGAACTTCAATGAGATTTATGATATTGATGTTCTTTTAGTCTAGGTTCATTAGTTCATGATCACTACTTTACTGGAAGACAAAAGTTACATGAAGATGAGTGACACTGTGTGACGGTGAACACAAGTGTGTGATGGTGAACGTCGGTATGTGGTGAACATTGATGCATGATGGTGAACATTGGTGCGTGACAGTGAATTTCGGTGTGTGACGGTGAACATCGGTTTTTGATAGTGAATGTTGGTGTGTGATGGCAAATGCCAGTATATGACAGTGAACGTCAGTGTTTGATGGTGAATGAAGTTGTTTCATGGTGAAAGTCTGTGTGATGGTGAATGTCGGTGTGCGATGGTGAAAGTCAGTATGTGTGATGGTGAATATAGGTGTATGACGGTGAAGGTCAGTGTGTGATGGTGAACAAAGGTGTTGGATGGTGAACGTTGGTGTGTGACGTGAACATCGGTGTGTGACGTGAACATCGGTATGTGATGGTGAACGTTGGTGTGTGACGTGAACATCGGTGTGTGACGTGAACATCGGTGTGTGATGTGAACATCAGTGTGTGACGGTGAACAAAGGTGTTGGATGGTGAATGTCGGTGTGTGATGAACATCAGTGTGTGACGGTGAACGAAGTTGTGTGATGGTGGATGTCAGTGTGTGACGATGTACGAAGGTGTGTGATGGTGAATATTGGTGTTTAGTTATTTATGTTTACAGGAGTAATAATTAAAGAAGCACCTGATTTTCCTCTTTAGTTTGATTTAAATGTTTCCATGTGTGTAATATTGATTACACAGAAAGATCACGCTAAATACAAGAAATATTTGTCTGTGTGTTTGCTGAGTAAGTGATAGAAACTGCTAAAAGGCAAAATATATCTGGAAAACATGGTAATAGCATCTCATTTATCACCTCAATGACAGTGTGTGTGGGAGAGAGAGACTCATGAGGCTGTAGAATGACGCAGTTGGATGGTGACGAGAGCGTGCTCATGCTTGCCTCTATAGCAAGAGACCAATTACACACATTCATACGTGCGTGCACACTTTTTCTGTGCAGTCTGTAATACACTGGGTTGATATTTAATAATTATATATTTATGAACAGGCTTCAGGGTCAGAAACTCTACCGCACTAAAGCAGGGGCAGAAACAGAGATAGATAGATAGATAGATAGATAGATAGATAGATAGATAGATAGATAGATACATAAACCAAGGATGTGTATTTGTGTAATTTGCGTGTTTGGTGTAATTTGTGTGTTTGGTGTAATGTGTGTGTTTGGTGTACAGTGGGGCAAAAAAGTATTTAGACAGTCACCAATTGTGCAAGTTCTCCCACTTAAAAAGATGAGAGAGGCCT
>JAPFFA010000002.1:63939089-63949425 GCA_026153275.1 Sciades herzbergii | reverse complement strand
TATTTGTGTGTGTGTGTGTGTGTGTGTGTGTGTGTGTGTGTGTGTGTGTGTGTGTGTGTGTGTGTGTGTGTGTGTCGTACCATCCTGAGACTCGATGGTAATGATCCCCTCTCTCTCTGGCCCAAACCCTTGCGTGGTTTGAGCCTGAACTTTAAATTTATAAGGCACGTTTTCACTCAGATCAGAAACAGTCAGAGACGTGGCCGAGTTCCCGCTCAGCTGGAAGGAACGCTGATCTCCTGCACAAATAATAACATTCTGTCAAATATCATCTTACATCTATATCAGTTATAAAAGCTAAAAATTCTGATCACTGAAAATGTTGGCTACTATAACCATTATGTTCTTAAACTCGGATAAACTGCAGAAAAGATAACAGACAAAACAGGTCACATATAAGAGCTAATAATGTAACTTTGAAACAGAAGTTACTGCGTAAGTGAAACAAACATCTACAGTATCCCAAAAAAATTAATTTTCCAATTTCAGTCTGGCTTAAGTTTCAACACACATGACAGATTCTTGCTCAAACTTCTTAATTATAATTATCATTTTTAAAAGGTGAAAGGAGGAAGTGACCTGGTACTTGACTGCAATCTCAAATTGTTTGCCATTGGAATACTGTACACAGGGAATGGTTAGATATGTTCAACCCTGACCTCCACCATGCAGCTGTTCACAGGTGACCACGTAGCCCAGGATCTCGCCGTTGGGTTTTCGTGGTTTGTCCCAGCTGAGCTGGAGAGTCTCTGGACTTAATGCAGTGAACACCAGTGGACCTGGAGCACTGGGTGTGCTCAGAGTGAACGGACACCCTGAAAACACCACCACGTAGGGTCAGAAATTCTGCAATATGGCTGTATTTAGAGTTGGTAAAACAACAAAGCCATCAAGTGTTTTTTTTACCTGGCACAGGGCTGAGGGGGCTCTGGGGGTCGACAGCAGACTCGATGGTGATGACTCCCTCTCTCTCAGGACCCCAACCCTCCTGACTCTGAGCTTTCACCTTGAACAGGTACGACTGGTTGGGCAGTAGGTCCTGAACCACCACAGAGTTCTGTGCAGGATTTGTGATGTCCATGCGCTTCATTTCAGCTGCAGGGATCATCATGTACAAAATTACACATACAGCATTGCAATGGAAACTTCACCTGGAGACTGCAACAGATTGGAGCCACTCAGCATTGATACTGACCTCCGTTGAGTAGCTGGTAGAGGACACAGTATCCTAATATTGGCTTTTCGCAGTGGGGTTCTTGCCAGCTGACCTTCAGTGCTGTAGGGCCCAGAGCTGAAAACACCAGCCTGCTTGGGGTTTCAGGGACCCCTTGTGGCAGCCGAGTATCTAGGGATAACATACAACCCATCATAAACATTTAATTTCTGGGCTGACTGTAGAAATAGCATGATAGAAGCTTGAAATGACTCTGGGAGGCAAGCCTGCTTAACTAAACGCATACTAGATAGGACATTAAAACATTTTCTGTGTTACCTTCACATCTGGTTTACATCATGAAAGTTTTGCTAATTAGCCACTGCACAGAATTATGAATAAGAAAAAACTTAAGTCCTTCAGGGCTAATCCAGCTATTCCAGGTCTGGGACTGCAAATATTATATACCACTGGGTATTTATGGCTCCTGGAACTGCATCTATCAACCAATTCAAAGAGGAGTTTCTGCTACTAGGTTTGGACTCCACAGTTTGGATTGGTTGCTTCCATATCCACTCACCCTGGAGAACCCTGTCCAGGTTCTGCAGAGCCTCGCTGATGTCGTCTGAGCGATTGTGAACGTGGGAGTTCAGGCTGTAGCTTGTAGTTGTAGTCTGGCTGAAGCTAGACCCGCCTGAAAGTGCGCCACCACAGGCCATGGCAGGGAAGTGCATGGCAGGATGGGGTAGGACAGTAAGACAGACAGACATGGCAATGCATGGAGGAGAGACATGGCAGAGCAGAGTGAATGTTAGAGAAGGAGCCAGTGAGAGCTTGAGCGATAGGCAACCAAAGGTTCTTGCCAAAAGCTGTAATACTTGGCAGCCATTACTTTAACCCTGTGAACCCTGAGCTGTCCATCCATTATCTGTAGCACTTATCCATCAGAGTCGTGGGGGAAGCTGGAGACAATCCCAGCTCACTTTGGGCACGAGGCAGAGTTCACCCTAGGTAGGTCGCCAATCTGTCCCAGGGCTACACAGAGACGAACAACCGTCACACTCACATTCACACCTCTGGGGGATTTAGAGAAGCCAGTTGACTGAATTCACGTCTTTGAACTGTGGGAGGAAACCGGAGACCCGGAGGAAACCCATGCAGGCACAAGGAGAAAGCATGCAAACTCCACACAGAAAGACCCCAGTCAGCCATGAGGTTCAAACCCAGAACCTTCTTGCCATGAGACGACAGTGATAAGCACTGCACCACCGTGACACCCCACCCTTTTTTATTTTCAGGGTAATTTCAGTACCTTTACTTTTAGGTTACCACGAGTTGGCCTAGTGGTTAGTATGTCCACCTCTTGACCGGGTGATTGTGAGTTCTACTCGTGGTCAGGTCATACATTTTTATATTAACCTTCATATCATGGGGGAATAGATTGCATCTTATGAAACTATATTTTTACATGTATCTCACCATAAAATGCTGGCAGTAGATAAATCTTTTCATAATTGTGTAGGGGAGATTGTCTGGTATCTGGCAAAATCAGAACCATGATGGTGGGATACTGATAGTAATTTGTAAACATATGTGCTCAGTGCCTAATGCGAAAAGGAATCGTTTTTGTTTTTTTGCTGTGAATTCAAAGTCAAATTACTCAACAACACTTTGATGTCCAGAGAAACATCTCGTACCTTTGGAATGGGTAAGTTCTGCTGTGTATTTTGATATGTGGTACGCTGTGAAGTGATAGGGACTTCATGACTTATTCAACTGAGAACCAGGAGTGTGAAAATGGGTGACGAAATTAGTAAAGCTATTACTCTGCAGAAGTTTGATCTGTAATCATAAAATGTTTACTTTAGTATGTACAAATCTGACTAGTATCACTGCAAAGATCCGTTTTGGCCCTTTCATGTGATCATATCTATGCAATGAAAAGTAATTCAGACAAGAGTAATGGGCGTGGAGATGGACGCAGAGCTGGATGTCGACTGTAACTATGATTAATTTTGATGTCAAAATCAAAATTATTTTTCACATAGACAAGCAACTGGCATTGTTGGAAAGGTCAGGTCATGCCATTTCATGTGATATGTGATCCACTTCACTGCAATGAAAATTTTGTGAGCAATTCAAAAAAAAAAAGGGGATGTGAATTTGGACACGTCAGTCGGGTTCAAAGGGTTAAACATGGAACAATGCCTTTGAGCTGAAGCATGGATACACAAACGTACAAACCTTTAGACAATTTACTTACTCAGACTGTCAGAGAATCCTCCAGTCAAGTCGCTCATCACGATAGAGTCTCTTACACCATCGTCATAATAAGTCCTGTTTTCGGACCGTTTTCTCAAGATCACGTCCTCTGTGTGGATGTCATGCTTGCGAGGCATAGATCCTCCTGGAAGGCAATTGTAAGATCAAGCAATTATTGGTTGTTAAGATCCAAGTTAATTAGTGATAGCTAAAAAGTCACTCTATAATCCTTCTTGTGGAAGACGACCCCCTAATACCCTTAAATTCCCACCCTAATCTATCTTTAGATGCTAAAAAGTCAGACTAAGTAAGCCATGCAGAGAGACTGCTTTCAATGTACAGCTTTATAATCCACAATACAAATTCTAGCTCTGTGCAAACCTTTGTTGGTTATGTAAGTCATAGTGGTCTCCACAGATTGGCTGGCACCACCAGGGCGAGGTGAGAGGCTGTAACTAGTTGAAGAAGTGCTGATGTTACGTGACAGGGAATCATTACCACCTGGGAACAAGAACCCTTGATCCCACTTTCCATTCATGATCTGGTCTGTAGATACAAAGAGGGGAACAAACTAGCATTAGCATCAAGAAAATAGGAAGAATATCCAACTATCACTGGGTAGGGAACAGACTTCAAAACAGTTGCCCAGAAACGTTTGACTGTTCTCTCTGTCATGTGGAACAGGCAGCTTCCATATTGCTGTAGACTAGAAGAACCCTCTTTCTCCAACGGCAGCTGTAGCAGCAGCAGGGTTTGTATGACTAGTTACAGTATTAGCAGATTCCATCGGGTGTAAGCTGTTACAGTCATCATCTGCATTCTCATTTGCTCACCAGCTATGGGTCGCAGAAGGTAGTTCAACCTACAGTTTTCCACTTGACACCAACCCAAAGCATGGCAGCAGCATTTTGATACAAGCTAGCAATCCAGAACAGGTTTCATATAGATTGTATAGCATGGCAGCAGAATGGTGGCAGGAGTAGAGGTATGCTGGCATGCGGTCTAGCACGGGACATGTTGAGATCTTCACCTTGTGGAAGGTTCTGGAAATGGCCACCTTGCTCAGAGTTCTCAAAACAGCCACCTTGTAGAGGTTTCTGGAAATAACCACTTGGATGAGGGGTCTGGGAATGAGCAGGAGCCAGCAGATCATCACTTTCCAAAGTGCTTGTGCTTGTACTTCGGGTGAGGATGACATCAGCAGGCAGTTTCCAGGACACTGTACGGAGATCCAGGTCTGATCCAACTAGCTTAACGTGTTTCCACCGCTTGCCTTCAGTGTTCATGTGGGGGGAAGCAAGCAGAGCATGGAGGACAGGTAGGTAGGCAAGCTATGGTTAGTGACTACATTCAAGCAAAGCGATAGAGAGAAAAGGAGAGGAAGTCCATGTTAAGCTCTTGATGCCAAAGGTAACTGAATTAGCTGGATAGCCCAAATGTACATGGACTAAAATTGACCTAGATAGAACGTAAGCAGATCATAAGAAATCAAGCCATAAAATCAATTTAACAACAAAAAAGTCACCAAGTTAAAAAAAAAAAAAAACAAACACTTCCAAAACATTTATATTGAAATAATGATAGCAATTTCTGAATCCTAGATCTTTCAAGTACTTTCACATTGTGATGATGTTAGCACATCATCCTGCCACAGAAGGTTGAATAGAGCATCCAAATTGTGATGGTGAAGGCAATCCAAAAGGTAAGATAAGAGAGAGTTTTAAATGATTCAGAGGTGCAGTATTAAAGCAGTGTCCCAATTCAGCCAGTGTTGTCCTTGTAAAAACTAATAAATCCATTATTTAAATATTATATATGGACAATAACCAAAGTTTGTGCCAGCTAAAGGAATGGTAACGATTGAAAATCAGCAAGGGCACGAAAGCATGCAACCAGCAGGAGTTTTGCTCACCTTCAGACAAGTCAGACATGCTGGGTCTTGTGCTGGCGGTGGGCGAACGAAGAACTTCGTTACTGTACATGAGAAAGCTGTCATACTCATCACCCGCCTCTGCATCCACGATAGGAATATCAGGAATAATGGGAACTGCCAGAGAAAATATTTAGACATGAGGACGATCAGAATCTTAGCCAGAATAGCTACTGTTTATGAAACTGCAGGAAAAGGAATAATGTCCAGATTATACCCATGTATACTATGAAATTTGTATAAACAAATTTCTCCTAACAGACTTACTGGACATGGGTCTGTGGGGTTGGGTTGCAAGATTGATGGTGGCATCTCTGTACGGTCCCCATCCCACCTTGTTGCTAGCACGCACTTTGTAGCAGTAGGTCTGCGACGGCTGCAGGTTCTCAATAAGCAGCATTCGCTTCTTGGGGTTGTCAATCTTCACCTTCTTCTCAGGTCCCATAGGTTCTAGATTAAATACAATCAGAATCTGATACACAGGCATACCCAGGTGTAGACAAATATCCAAAAGCTTGATTTCCCCCCCATGAATACTACATGAATCTTGCCACTTACTGCTGTCCTCATTGATGGGTGTGTAGACAACCTCATACTGCGTGATCACCCCATTGGGCTCTGCTGGTTCTGCCCAACTCAGCTGAGTGACAGTTGGGCCAATGACATTGAAGGCCAGGCGACCTGGTTCACTTGGTACTGTATAGAAAGGCCACCACAAAGGATTGGAAATTTAGAAAAAGATTTCAGGACAGTCACATTAAAAAAAAAAAACCCACTTTATGTTCTTTTTCACTTCCAAACACATCTGGACCAAGTAGTGTGTCAGATTATTACTGGACTCATGATATTTTCGGGATTTAATACAGTTAAAGTCAGCCAAAAATGCAATATATAAAAGCTAACAATGACCAGTTAGCATGATCCCAGTGTGCACTGCTAACCAGTGATAACAGAGCTCCTATTGTCCCCAGTTTATTTGACTGAGTAACACACCATCCTCAAGAGTCTGGCACTGCACGATGTCACTGTAGTCCCCATCTCCCTGAGCATTGTATGAACAAACACGCATCTCATAATCGCAGTATGGGTAGAGGTTCATCAGTTCAGCATGAGTGTTTTTAACGTCCACCACCTGGGCGTCGGCTTCAGGATCTCCGTAGATCCAATACTTCACCTGGAAGTGAACAGAATCATGAACACACAGATGGAAGTCATCTACATATCGCAAGAGTTAACACTTTAGAACCCATCACTATTACTGAGTGCAACTGTAATATGTGTAAGCTACCTTATATCCTTTGGCTCCAGACTGAGGGTTCCAGTTAAGGCGGATCTTTTTAGGGCCTGTAGCTGTAGCTTCGATGTTAGTTGGAGCAAAGATTCGTCCAGTGGGAGACGAGGCTTTACTTGGAGGAGCTGCCTTAGTCAAGAAATCTCCTGCCAGAGGAATCAACAACAAAATATACTGAAGCAAAGATAAATTATTAGCAATGGGTGCAGTCAGGTGGATAAACTTTATCTCATCCATTAATGAAAATTGTAAAACCCATTTCCAAAATTGGATTATCATGTGTGATGGAGCTCAGGAGTGAAACAGAAACTCTTACCTCTGATATCGGTGATGTTGACCAGTGTGGTTTTCCTGTCTCGGATGAGGCTGTTCGGGCTCGGGTCATACAGCTCCAGCTGGAAGGTTTCTGGTTTGGAGGGAATCTGCTGTGTACGAGTGTCGATCACGATGTTCTTCTCCATCTCTCCTGGGGCAAACTTGACCAGGCCGGACATGTTGAGGCGGGGGGAGTTTGTGCGCCAGTTAACGGTGGCGGGGTTTTCCAGACCCTGAGTGCGGATCACAGGGACGGTGTAGAGCGCGTCGGATATACTGAAGTTCTGTGTGCTGTTCTTGAACATGATCACACTCGGATCTAACATACAGGGAGAGTAAATAATATTCAGTTTGACATTAACATGATTAGATGCAGGAGTGGATGACCTGCTTGGAGATCCAGGGGCATCCAGATAATGTTTCTGGCCTAATCTTTTGGCTTTGATTGATAAATGAAACTTTCATTTATGTATTTTTTTTTAGCAAACAAAATGTGCTCTAATTAGTTTTTCTGTTGCTTAATGTGATGCACATCTGGAGTGTTCTGTACTGTACTGTACCTCGGTACCATAGCTCACTACAAGTTCCTGAATCTTGTGATATTTCTACCACACCTCACTGTTTTTTACAGGATGGGACATGCTGTTCTAGGAAAATAATCAAGCCCAGGGTGGTGATGAAGTGGAGTTACTGTTCCCACCCTGAAGTTAATTATTTTCCTATAACAGCACATTTTATTCCACATTTTTAAGTTGCTTTATTGCACCTATACCACAGATATTTACTAACAATTGCAATTTTTATTAATTAAAAAAACAAGGTCATGATTTTTATCCGCTTATAGTTACATTTAATGTTGTGTAAGTTCCTGTAAATGAGTTAGTTCCTGTGTCACTGACATTATAGCAGCTATAAACATTGATTCCCTCACCATCTCTGTTTATTCTCTTGAAGTTAATAAGACAAAAACAAAGCTCATCATGTTCCTGAGAAACTGTAAAGAACCGTAAACTCCTCTGTCCTGAAAACATCACAAAATGTAAAGTTTCAGCTTCACCTCTGACTGTTACACAGCACTCACACTGGAGACTCCTTCCAGAAATGATACATAAATATTTACAGAAAATTTCTCCACATCAAATTATTTTATCCTCAGTAGCTAACTAGCTCATCAAGCATTTTGTGTTCAGTTACAATTTTAGCTAGCTAAGGTTAATGTAATTTCCTTGCTAGCCGGGCAGATGATCTCATGCTTCAGATTAATATCAGACTTTAATATTTTCTGTTTATTTAGGCATGTTGATTACACTGAATATATGATCACATCTTCTGCATTCAATTTATTTTAATTGATGATATTGGTGTGTTGACGCGTAGTGACCCCTCCTGGTGTCATGTGTCTGAGCTTCACCTGGCTTGTCAGTGATGTTGATGGTGGTTCGTGGGTATTTTCCGAGTTTAGCGCCCTGACGTGGGTTGCTCAGATCCATCACAAACTGTTTGGGCTGTTTATCCAACAGGGCGTCTCCTTCCCCAAGGTCCAGCAGCTTCACAGGAACCATCTTCTGAGTTTCTCCAGGTTGGTACGTCAGCTCTCCATCCACTGAAACATAGTCCTGAAGGGTACAAACATAACAGTGTTCTTGGTTTACACAACAATCACAGTACACATCAGGTTAATATACATGTGATCTCAGCCTTTGTTAGATTACTGTAACTGTAAGCTTTGTTACAGGTTAACTTTAATCTAAGCCTTGACCATTGACTTTACCTTCTTGTCCTTGGCGGTGAGGTCACGGGTGCTGTAGGTGACCTGAGTACGACCATCCTCAATGATGTCGCGGCTAATTGGGATGTTAGCTACGCCGTCTTGCCGAGAGAAAGTGTACGAGGGCTGAAGGAAGGTCAGAATGCTCTTAGCTGCTCTCACACACACACACACACACACACACACACACACACACACACACACACACAATTAACACATTTAGATGTATAACCATTGCACAAAACATTTTACTATTACAAAGTTCTAAAAAAGAACTCTTTTCTCAAAACCAATTAAAGAACCACAAACTCCATGTTTTGTATCTCAGTGAGCATCTCTGAACCCTGCTGGAAATCTGTCGAGAAAATTAATGAAATGCTGAAATCAGCGTTTTGTAGAAAGCATTCCATGACTTAAAATTGTTTGAGCTTAAAATATTACTTATTATGTGGGTTTTTAATATTCATTTTTTGCTCATTCATGAAGCATTCCAATAATATTGGAGAGCAGTGAATGCAGTTGAAACGCTATATATCTACTATTAAATAAATAAAAATAAGTAATATTTTTACCAATGTTCACATATAATTACACCTAATAATGTCAGTTTGCTAAATAAACTAACAAATCTTATTTACACAATTAAATTCTATATTTTTAAAATATTCAATATTTCATATGACATTCTTGTTTCTCGTAAAAGGCATAAAGGCATGTCTTGTCTTGTTCCTGCCTCCATTGTCTTGTTCCCGCCTTCTTCTGATTGGTTGATTTTGTTTAGACACCTTTTCTTCTGTTCTCTTTGTTGATCTTTATCTATTAGTTTATTTAAGTCTTATTGAAGAAGCGTCGTGTTAGAAACTGAATAAATCCCGAAGTCCATTAAGAGCTGCTGCTGACTGAAGTCCTGTAAAATCTAATAAACCTGGAAAAACCCCTCAGAAGTGTTCAAGGGGAAGTGGACGAGGGCGAGTGAATCTCACCATGCTCTTTAATCACTGTGATATTGACGTAGCGCTTTCCGATGCTGGCGATTCCCACCGGAACGTCAATGGCCTCCACCAGCAGCTGTTTCTTATCATCATCCTCATCTTTGATGAAGAGCGGAACCAGAACATCCACAGACTCCACGCCCTCCTGCAGCTCCACCGCCCCCGTTGCCTCTGAGACGCAAATCCAGAACAAGGTCAGATTCATAACCGGACTTTAGACCTCACACATTCTCAACCCTGCCATCGTTCCCTCTTCCCCATCTCACCTCTGTCCGTGGCCACAGTGTAGTATCCCGGCACGACTCTCATATCGCTGAAATTCCCAGCCTGCACCTGTTTATCTGTCAGTTTAACGATGTCAGGGTAGCTGGAGCGAGGAGCCGAGAGAACCGTGTCCAGGATCGTGTTGTTCTGTCTGATGAAGGGGAAACAGGTCTGAGGATAAACTCAGGATATTTCTGATAAATATGAAACTAAACAGTTTGCGCTCTCATGCAGGAATCTGTATTAATAATATTACCTCTTTCCTGCATTTCTCTGCGTCCTGTGAAAAAGAATTTTACAACAACTGTCAGTAAAAGCACGACATAAATAAACTGTGGGTGGTAAGAGAGAGCAACTGGAC
>JAPFFA010000002.1:63340419-63350548 GCA_026153275.1 Sciades herzbergii | reverse complement strand
TGTGTGTGTGTGTGTGTGTGTGTGTGTGTGTGTGTGTGTGTGTGTGTGTGTGTGTGTGTGTTGGGAAGCATGGAGATAAATAAAGAATGAGAAGTCAAAAAATAGAGAAAGAAAAAAAAACATGAAAAATGAGATGATTAAAAAAGCATGAAAAAAGAAAGGAGTATAAATAAAGAAGAGAGTGTTGAGACAGCAGGAATGTGAAAGTACGAGGAGAGAAAAGAAGAAGAAGAGGAGAGGATGACAAGAAAGAGGAGGAGTGTGAAAAGAGAAAACAAAAGAAACTTAGAGGAAGAGAGAGAGTTAGATAAGAAATGGCAGGATGGAAGGAAGAGGGAGAGAAGTCAAAAAGAGGAGGTGAGAAGAGGATAAAATAGAATCAGGGAAGCGAGAGAGATGGAAAGGAAAAGAGGACGATGAGGAGAGAAAGGTGAAAAGACAGTAAGGTAGATGGAGCGGACAAAAAGGAGACAGGGAAAGGAAAAGAGAATGTAAGAGGAAAGACGAGGAAAAATATGATGATGAGAAAGAGGGAGAGAATGAAGAGAAAGAAAGCAGGTGAAAGAGAAGAAAGATAAGACAACGTAGGAGAACTTAAGGAGAAAATGATGAGAAAAGAAAAGGTGAAATGACAGGAAGAGTGAATGTAGAAAGAGGAGGGGAAAATGAGAAAACAGGCGGTAGAGAAAGAGATTGAGAAAGAAGAGGAGGAAAATGAAAGGACAGAAAAGATGGTGGGAACACAGAAAGAGGGAGGAGGAGGAAAGAAAAGTAGAAAGAACTAGACTAAAAGGAGAAGAACATGAGAGAAGGAGAGAAACAAAGAAGAATCATAAGAAAAATTAGCAGAAGTTGAAAAGAAAAAGAGGAAGAAGGAGAAGAGAAATGTAAAAATTAAGAGTAAAAAGTGATAATAGGAAAGAAGGATAACATCTGGAGGAGGAGAAATAAGAAAGTGAGGTGGAGCGACAAGATGAGGAAAAGAGGAGGAGAAGTGATTGGTCTGCTGCACCATCCAGAACCACGTGCTCTCGTGAAGTCCTCACTAGTGAGTAGAACTCTTTTCTGAGTTGTTGGTGTTTGGGTCGCAGCCCAGCTGTAGAGGACCGAGCTGGAGCGTCGCCACTCGTCCATCATCCAGCCTTTAATTCTCACCACTGTTTACACCCACAGCCGAGTGTCGCATCCTGAAAAGCCCAGAATAACGTCATGCTAAAAACACACACATCATCAGCGTGGTTATTCCGGGACACGCTGCGTGTTAAAGCAGGGGTTTGGAAAAGATGGAAAATTTCCATGTCACACCCTGTGTGAGTTCTTTAAAAGATCTCAAAGTGAAGCTCCAAAGCTAACGGAGCAAACAGGAAGCTCGTAGCCTCCAGGATGGTTTCCTCCAAGCTACAGTCTGGATTCCAAGTCTGAAAGTTACTTCAGCATTTCTGTGGGGAAAGTTCCTGGTGTTCAGAGAGTCGGGTCACATAGCTGCTTAAAAACAAGAGATTATTTAAAAATGAAAAATAAAACAATAATGTGATGATACCATCTATGAGTGAGAAGATGGTGAGTGTTGAAATAAATCTAATAAAATGAGTCTCATATCACTGATTTCTTCTCTCCACATTCACTAGATATGAGCAGTGGCGCGCTCTGATTGGCTACTCTACTACTAGGATATCAGCTCATATACCGTGAGTAGAGAAAAACAAAATGGTGGAGCGTGTTGCTGAACCAACCGAGGGCAAAATAAAAATTCTACTTGAAAACAAAACCCCAAAAATACAAAAAAAGCAACAAACTATGGAATAAAAGTATTTGATGGTAAGAGTGCATCTTTAAAAAAAAAAATTCAAGAATTATTATTATTGCATTTTTCACAAATTGCTCCTGTCGTTTCACTGGTTTGTTTACATTCTAAGTGGAAATGGTTTTGTCGGACATTTTGTATAAAGTTTTTATTCATCAAATTTGCAAAAAATAAAAATAAAAATTCTCTGTTTCTCAAAATCCAGTGAATGTTGACAGAATAAAACAGTTATTCCACTCAGTCTCATCATACATGGATTATAGACAACTCGGTGGTACGCGCCTCGTCACCCACCAGCTCATGTACGACTCGATTTCGGGGAATAACTGTTAAATAATACTGTATGAATAATCCGAGCTGTAATTATCACATTAATCACTGGTTTAATTTAACAAAATGGCTTCTGGACTTATTATTCAGCAGCATCACAGAATAGCACTTGATCCAGCGCAGTGTTATTTTACATTTTATTTTATATCGAACTCTGACAGTTACTCGTGCACAGCTAAATGAAGCCACGAGACACTAAATTGTTTGGGATGTAAGAGATTTTATCATGTTTTTAATTCACTATTTTGATTTGTTGGATGAATAAAATAATGCCAACATTTGTGTTAGTTGACGATGTAAAGAAAACATGCACGCGGTTTGAAGGATAATCTGACCAAGCGCTTATCTATTACACTTACAGAGAAACTATAAATTCATTCATAACCCAGTTCTCCAGATTATGTTCTGGTTACATTTGCTTTAGCAGATTAAGATGTGAAAACAAATTTCAGCCAAACATATTGTGGTGACATCAAACTTCCAGACAGTGGCGCTGGACTTAATACTGCTCCTGTTACGCAAAGAGTATGCGCTTCAGGTCAGAATCAAGCCGAACTAAGACAGGCCTCCTTTTTAAGTAAACCTCTCTCCCCACGTTCACAAGTCTCATTTACCTTCTGAATGGTGCACAAGTCTGTAGTTACGTCTGAGGGTCAGTCTGATTGGCTATCCACATTCTCATATAAGGACCAGAAGATATCCACCCTGCTTAAAATATCGGTGCGACAAATGCTCACTTGCAGCATTTGAGATTATGATTGTGAAAGTAATTAAGTTCAAAATGGCACACAGTGATTATTCTTTCATTAAACACATCATTAAATAGACTGTTTTCTTCTTTCTATCAGACTGAGATCTCATTTGGCTTGACCTCAGTCCACTGAGCCATCAGTCACATTATTAATGGCATATTAAAGGCTGCAGAGTGAAAATGGTGTTGCTGTTGTTTTGAGTGAAAATTTCCCGATAATTATAGGTACAGAATCATGTTGGCTAAATCACTAGCATGTGAACTAAGAGCTTCAGAACTTCACTTCAGAGGCTAACTACAGAGGAGTGGACTTGAGGTGACTGACCTATCCAACTTCATTTGAACCGATTATGTAATGGAACGGAACTTAACATAACTCAAGGGCTGCGATCAAGGGGAAGTGAATGAGGGCGTATTGGGAAAACAACTGGAACACAGGTCTTTCATAGAAAATTGTAATGAATCGAGTTCAGAAACGATATTATGAAATCAAGAGAACAAGGTATACAATGGTGTGTGTGTGTGTGTGTGTGTGTGTTGCCCTAATAAGTGTGCTAATTTACTGATAATTACACAGATGGACCATAATTGGTCATCTTCACTTTGGGAGTGTGACACCTGTTTGTGTTGTGTCTCCTTGGACATGGACCAGATTTTTCATAAATGACAGAAGGCAAGGTGATAAGGTGTGTGTGTGTGTGTGTGTGTCCTTTCTCGGATAGCCAACAGATTTTGAAGACGACATCTGTATGTGTCCTGAGGGAACAACAAAAATGAAGCTCATCTCATTCTGACATGCCACATATATGGGCTTGTACACACATCGTCTGTTTCATGGTCAGCCAAGTATATAGACAGACACTGAGAGACCCTGCCTCATTCTTCCTCAGTTTTGTTATTTTGCTTTGAACAAAATGGAAAATGACAGATTATCGTCTGGTAATTTACGCCATTGGCCAGTACCATCACAGGAGTAACCACCTATTTTACACCCCTAAATTGTCACCCTAACCATTTCCCTCCTAATTTGTGTCTGCAGTGTCGTGCCATTCTTGCTTGACTGTGAACACAGAGTATTAAAAATTACTTGCAGTTCTAGTGGTATTAAGATTACACTACAACTTGCTCAGTTTCTCAGGATAAACACACTACTTGCACTAAGACTCTACTGTCGCTAGTGCACGGCATGATTTAAGATATAACCTTTCTATCTTTCTTTACACAGGCAAATAAATTGCGCACAAAGACCCTGAAGAACACATTGAATCCAGTTTGGAATGAGACCCTGGTTTACCATGGCATTACTGCTGCTGACATGACAACAAAAACTCTCAGGTACGAATGCCATTGTCCATACTACTAGAACTGTAGTCTCACTTGTACCCCTTTTCCACTACTGCAAACCATGTGCTAGTTCTGGGCTGGTTCCAGTGCTTGTTCAGAGCTGGTGTAACTTGCAAACTCTCCAAGAACCAGTGTGCTTTTTCATGGGCTAGAGAGCCACCATAGAGCCATGCCATTACATCACTGTATATGTCTCTGCTTTCCTAGCCACTAGCCCTGCTGCTAGTACCACTAGCCCGCCACGCTACCACCACTAGCGCCAAGCACAGCACCACCACCACCAACAACAACAACAACAGTGGACTACATCATCTCTTTTTTTTCTTCTTCTTCGGATTAGTCAGATTAGATGTTTATAGTAGCTCTGTATTTTTTAAAATGGTGGTCACAAAGTTTTACCTGGTCTTGTTGGTCATGATATCCCACCCCTAGCCCCTGACTTAAGCAGTTCTTGGTTCTAGACCAGCAAAGTGTTGATGACACACCTTTCCTGGCTGACAGCCAGTTTTTTGCTGTCACAGCATGAAGAACTGGTTTGAAATTAGGCACCAGCTCCAAACTGGATCTAGAACTGCCTTGGTGGAAAAGAGCTTTTGGGTACGAGTGCTATAGTCCACAGCCAGGTGCTTGTATTGTTGTCTATAATCAGGTATTAGAGCTGTCAATCACACTTAAGTAGCTATAGTCTGCACTCAAGTACCAAGTACTGAAGTACTGGTTATCATCTGCAACCAAGTACCTGAACTTCAGTCTACATTCAGGTACTAGTACTGTATTTCACACTCAATTACCAGAGTTGTAGTTCACAGTCAGTACCAGAGTTGTTGTTCATGCATAGGAATTAGAGCTGTAGTCCTCAGCCAGGTACCTAAACTGTAGTCCATACTCAGGTACTAGAGCTGTCAGTTATACTCAAGAACCAATGCTGTTGTGCACACTTGCATTCAAAAGTTGTAGTCTATGCTATAGTACTGGAGCTGTAGTACCCTCTCAGGAATAAGAGGGTGTAGCCCAAAACCAAGATCCAGACTTATAAACACTTGAATACCAGAACTTCAGTCCACAGTCTGGAACTTCAGCTGTAGTACACATTCAGGCACTAGACCTATATTCTACCCTTGAGATCCAGACTTTTTTCGTTGTACCAACATTTTGTCCACACTTAGGAAACAGTGTTGCCATCTCCAGTCAACAACCAGGGTCATAATCTCTTCTCGTTAATCAGTGCTGTAGTTGATATTTGAGTACCAGAGCAGTGGTGTGCAATCAGTTACACCACAGTTGTGTTCCACACTTGGCTACAAGATCTGTATTCAGGTACTAGAGCTGTATTTCACACTTGGGTACAAGGGATGTAGGCTTCATTCAGGTACTAGAATTATATTCTACACTTTGGTCTAAGAGATGTAGGCCTTACTAAGGTACTAAAACTATATTCCACACTTGGGTCTAAGATCTGCAAGTTTCACTTGGGTGCTAGAGTCGTTGTAGTTGTTGTTTTCTGAAAACCTGGATGAGCTGAGAAGAATATTGGAAATATGTGATAATACTTTCAGTAGATTTGGGTTGAAAATGTCCTACAAGAAAACAGAAACTATGGCTTTTAATGTAGATGAGAGCGTTAAAGAACAGGAAAGCCTACTAGCCATTAATGGAACGTCTATAAAGAATGTGAGAAAATTCAGATATCTGGGATACCTGATCTCCAACCTCAACAATAAGTCATCGGATTTCCTGCATATCAGAATAGCGTCAGCCTAGGAGAAATGGAACAAGTTAAAGAATGTCCTCACAGATTGCAAGATATACCTCAGTACCCCTATAAGAATCCTAACAGCATGTGTCCAATCCCGCTTATTATACAGTGTCCAAGCATGGGAACTGACCACTGTGGAACTTAACAAGATCAATGTTGTCTGGAACAACTTCTTAAGGAAAATGATCTCTGGAGGATTTGCACAGAGGAATGCACCACCATCAAGACAGTGGAGAAATGGAGCTGATCCAATAATTCCAGTGGATGGAAAACCTGATTGGGCATACAAGATATCCGATACTAGACTACATAAGATTAGCCAAACACAACCAATATAAGATTTTTGTTGTATATGCAACATTTAAAGTATATTGCACATGTCTGCCGCATGAATAATGATTCCATCCAAAAGCAATTGTTATTTGACAAGAGACGGCAGTGGCATAAGCTTGAGGAGACCCTGTCCATGGACAGGTCACAAGTATTATGTAGCATGATGCACAAAGAGGACTTCATGCGCCTGTTGGGTAACATTTTTCCAGCACGCGAGCGGGTGCACCCCAAGGCCAATTGCGTGCCATGAGGGAAAAACTGATGATGATGATGATGATGATGATGATGAGCAATCTCAGGCTCTTGGGAAATGAGGAAATGGGAGACAGGCTTGACAGCAAAAGGTGCAGTTTATTTTTCTTTAACTTCACTGTTGTCAGTGACTTCACTCTGCTCTATGCGCACACACGGCATTGGGTTGCTCAGCTTTTTCTTTCTGGTTACTGGCTTCTCTGCAAAAACACAAAAGACACACATAAATAAATTGCCAGTAATTAAACACAGGTGAAACTCACCACGTGTTGCCTGCTGTCTCTACCTGACTCCTCACCGCCCTCTGCCATCGTTCATCCCACACGGGTTATCAAAGCCCACACTTGGTTACTAGACCTGGAGCCCACACTTTGGTCACAAAGTTGTAGTCTACACTTGGGACTGAAAACTGTGGTCCACGCTCATTTGAGTGCTAGAGTTGTAGTCCATACTTATGTACTAGATCTGCAGAATAATAAAGCTCTCGTGCACTCCAGAGTACTAGACCTGTAGTTTATCAATAAGGGTGTACGTTGTGTTTATTTGGAGTCCTTTTGGGTGCAGCGACACACAGCTGTCTCACATGCTGTACAGATTTATCAATTATGCAACGCAGCGATTTTCAGCAACTCATGCTGCATGCTAGTTTTGTAGAACTCGAGACTGGTCTCAAGACCATTTTTTGAAGGTTTCGGTCTCGTTTTGGAATCAGTCACATTTTTAATCGGTCTTGTTTCAGTCTCAGACATAGAGGACTCGGGATTTTATTTCAAGACCAGTGAAGACCACAACTGTGGGGACTTCACTAAATTACCTGTGTATTGCCTGATTTATTTGTTAACATCATTACTATGATTGGATGTAAAACTTCTTGGTTCAAATGTGACCAATAATGCGACTCATTGCTAATTTGAAATTTTTCTCCCTGTTAATGGATGTCACCCCACCCCGCCCCTTTCACACCCAGTGGTCTGGTCCTGGTCTTGACTTGGTCTCAGCCCTTCAAAGTCTTGGTCTTGTCTTGGTCTTGATACACTTTTGTCTTGGTCATGACTTGGTCTTGGTTTAGATGGTCTTGACTACAACACTACTGCATGCATAAGATGATTTTTACAGAGGCAACTGATGTTGACGGTGGAATGTGCAGTTTAACTCACTGACTACAATTCACGTTCATCAATAAGGTAAGAACCAGACCTGTTAATAACCTAAAAATTCTCGAATTAATCGAAAAGTGCACATCATAGCATTCAAGTTTGAATTGCAGATCACACTGATGTGTACCATGCCTGAGTCTAACTGAACCACGCCCAATCTCACTGCATCCCAGAAGGTCAACTGATCCATGCCTGAGCATGGCATGCAACGATCATACTAGTCAAACAAACCAAACTTTGGGGTATCAAACATGCTCAGGCATGGTACAGATCGCCTACTGTGAATACACCCTAGATTAGATTAGATTAGATTAGATTAGATTAGATTAGATTAGATTAGATTAGATTAGATTAGATTAGATTCGATAAAACTTTATTGATCCCTTTGGGCGGGTTCCCTCAGGGAAATTAAGAAGGTGCAAAACTGGTTGGGCATGTTATAAAAATAAAAATAGCGCTGCTGACATGCTTATTGTGTGAACTTCAAATCCCATGAGTACCTCTGCTTTCCTTATTAATCACTGAGGAGACTTGCTAATGGTGTTCTGCTCGTCTGTGTATGTGCGTGAAGAAGAGTGACAGAAGAAAGACAGATCCGAAGATAAATTAAGATAAAGATGAAGTAGGAATGTGGGAGCTGGGGCAGGGGAGGGAATGGTACCATTCGGTGGCACAGTAGGACACAAACCTCCGGCGACCAAACAGACTCCCACACTTGGGTCCATCCTGCTGTGTGAGGGCATGTTGAGACACACAGAGACAGAAAGGCAGGGAAAGAATGATACACAGCCAAGAAACTCTCTTGAGGAGATTAATGAAATGGAGAACTGGAGGGGAAAGAGATTATTGAGAAGGCGTGTGTGTATGTGTGTGAAGAGAGCAGGATGGACTATTCATCTCAACATAAAAGAAAGATGATTCAAGACAGTATGCCAGTGTGCTATCACTTCTATGACATTGCTAAAAAAGAAAAGAAAGACAGGAAAATTCTCTTCTCTTCCCACCGTCTTTACTCAGAGCCTGAACATGGTTTCGACTGAGTTCGCAAGAAAAAAAGTGGAAGTTAGCACCTTTAACAGGTCAGTGATGCTCAAAGTATGTGTGGCAGATTGTGATGAATAACGGAGCTTGCT
This sequence comes from Sciades herzbergii, assembly GCA_026153275.1. NCBI lineage: Eukaryota > Metazoa > Chordata > Actinopteri > Siluriformes > Ariidae > Sciades > Sciades herzbergii. Next base: position 63,341,688 of record JAPFFA010000002.1, on the reverse strand, counting down.
GCTGATCCTCAGAATATTCTCTCCACTGTCATTTATAAAGTAAAAATAAAACTCGTTAATCATGCATGACCAAAGATAAAGCAGCAGTCACACAAGGTTTTACTCTCGCAATTTTCTTCTTCAGAGTGGAGCAAAAATCAATGTTCTCTATGTTCCCAAGGTTCTGTGTTCCAGGGTATAGGTGTGGTGATCTTGGAAAAGATTTCACCAAAAGGTTTTATTGAGGTTGTTTTATAACTTTGCCTTGGTATCTGCTAAGGAGATCATATTGTCTCAGGAGCCAGTTTAATACGCACAGTCTTCACAAAGACATCTCAAAAGTCACTAGCTAAGGGTGATTTTCTCACTGTTTGATCAGGTTTCAGATCGTTGTGTCATAGTAAAATGGACTTAAGCCTGATCAGTGCAGTTTGTAATCAGATCGTGGCTGTCAAAATGCAAGCAATGCTCCCGCACCATCTCATCATCATTAAAACAGACATGAAAAAAAAAAAAAAAGATTACTGACCCACACACTGCACCCCCCAAAGTTTTAAAATGTTTAAATTACCTAATAAAAATATTAATAAGAAAACATTTGGCCAACAGAACAGAATTCACAGAACAAATCTGATATTGTTTCCCCAATAATGTGAGCAGAGATCAGTTAAATGAAGACGACTATGATTCTGATCAATGACCAATCACTGATCACCATTTTCCCTGAAGCCCAATCACTGATCATCACTGTTCTTCACTAGTGCTTTGCGGGTTTCATGATTAATTTAGTTAATTCAAATTAATGCTTTAATACGATTTTCAACATTTTCTAATCTAGATTGCACACACACACACACACACACATGCATATTTAAAGTTTTAATTAAAACATCCACGAATCCTCTTGAAAAATTTAAACCAATACAAAGGAAAAACAGCCTTCTTAACCTGATAAACACCTGTACGTTGATTAATCTGAAGCTAATAATTGTACATACAGTATAATTTGTTTAAATGTGTGTGTTTTTACTTTGTTTATTTCCGATGCTCTGTGTAGCCGTGTTGATTTGATGTCTCTCTGTAAACAGGGAAGGAGCTTGGATTTGAGAAAAATACTCCAAGTTGACTTCTCAGTTACAGTGGAATTTCATGTCCCAAAACACACAGTCCCCATTTACACTGTTGAGAAGGAAGGGTTCACTAAGTTGTACAAAAATACAAGCCCGATTCCAAAAAAGTTGGGACAAAGTACAAATTGTAAATAAAAACGGAATGCAATGATGTGGAAGT
>JAPFFA010000002.1:62984640-62998114 GCA_026153275.1 Sciades herzbergii | reverse complement strand
CAACCCACAATCAGTGACGTCAAATCAGTCTTAGTTGAGCAAGTCGGTAACGGGATTTCTTACTTTCACCATAAATTTATTGATATGACTTTGGCCTATAGCTGTAAAAGGCCTCGGCCTTAAAACCGGTTATGGCTGTGACGTCACGCGCTCAGGGCTGGCTGGCTCAGCGGGGCAGCTCCAATCACAACTTTGCAGTCAGTTTTAACTCTCAAAAATATATTTTTATTCCCATTTATGCAGCAGACAAGAGTCAAGGATGGAGATACTATCCACTCAGAAATGCATTTTAAAATAAAGATTCTGTGTATCTGCTTTCACATCAGAGGACTCTTGTACGACTTATCACTCACAGACAGCACAAAACAGCAGCCTTCTTTTACTCCACAATAACACTCAAGCTGAAAGGATGAAATGATGAAAAAAGATGAAATGACCTGCGCAGGTGTTTTGAACTCTCAAATATTAACTGACACCAGCTGGAAGAGGGTGTGAGAGAGACAGGTAAACAGTGAGACAGATTAACAGAGCAGTGAGACATAAATAGTGAGATGGAAAAAAATTCAGGACATTAAGAGTGAGACAGGTAAACAGTGAGAAAGATTAAGAGTTAGACAGATTAACAGTCAGACAGATTAACAGTGAGACAGGTAAACAGTGAGAAAGATTAAGAGTTAGATTAACAGTGAGACAGGTAAAACAGTGAGACAGGTCAATAGTGAGACAGATTAACAGTCGGACAGATTTAGAGTGAGAGATTGTGAGACAGGTAAACAGTGAGACAGGAGAGAACAGTGAGAGCTCTAGGATCATCTTAAACATTTTGGAGAGAGACAGACAGAGTGGTATCCGTGGCAACAGGCTCTCACCCCCGTCCATTATTAACGTAATGACATCACACTGGCCTAAAAATAGAATTTGGGAAAAGATAAAAGGAAGAGAGAGAGAGAGAGAGAGGTGTGTGTGTATTAATCAGCTGCTGTTGAATATTCTAGGTCTTCACATGATGACATCATCAAAAGAGCACCAGCCAATCAGGCACACTCACACACTCCGGTTCTCCCCGTCATTATATGTTCTGTTTATCCACTTCACGGGTTCACAGGTTCTACACCTCACATTCACTGCGTGTGTGTGTGTGTGTGTGTGTGTGTGTGTGTGTGTGTGTGTGTGTGTGTGTGTGTTCAGCTTTCTGGGTTCCATTTCTGTTTAATCAACACAAATAAACACAAAGGTGTAAACACACAGGTGTATGGAAGCACTTTTAGAGCCAAACTCAGGAACCTAGAACCACACTGAGAAATCACATCCTGAAATAACACTATATTCTGCGGTGACAGGAATAACTCGAGGCAAATCAGGCATTCCACAAAACCCCAGTTATGATTCTAGTAACACACAGAGGGTTCTAGAACTGCAGTGATAATTCTAGAGCTCTACAGTTACTGCAACTTTAACAACTCTAGAACCTGGCACTGAGGATTATAAAGCCACACTGAGTGTTCTAGAGTCACATAAAGGACTCCAGAGCCACACAGAGTATTTTAAAACTGCACTGACGCTGACGATTCCAGAACTGCAGTGAGGATTCTAGACTTGCAGTAATGATTTCAGACCCACAGCGAGGATTCCAGACCTAGCCTGGAAGCAACGATTCCAGACCCACAGCGAGGATTCCAGACCCACAGCGAGGATTCCAAACCTAGCCTGGAAGCAACAATTTCAGACTCACAGTGAGGATTCCAGGCCTGCAATGAGGATTCTAGAACCACAGTAAGGATTGTAGATCTGTAGTGAGGACTTTAGAACCACAATGATTATTAAAGACCTGGAGTGAGGATTCTAGAATGACTTACACATAAAAGTCAACATGCACTATGGATAGACAGCATGCCTTCATAGTGCACAATAGGCTCCCTAGGTAGGAAGCATGCTCTTAATCAGCATCAGCACACTTCCAGGCCTGTCTCATTGGGAACACAGCCGACAACTAATTTGAGAACACTGCTTTTTCTGAGACAGGTAGCAGGTCCTGAAACAGAACGAAGCACAGCTTGTGTGTGTGTGTGTGTGTGTGTGTGTGTGTGTGTGTGTGTGTGTGTGTAATTGGAAGTTTGGGGGGGGTGTTGGGGAAGCAGCTGTTGTTTTTTCTGATTCCCACCAGGGAGCAAAAAAAGGGAAGTTCCCCACTGAGCTCACACTCAATAATTGATCGTGTCAATTACATTAAGACCTTCCTCTGGAGAGGCGGAGCTTCATCTTAGGCCATGAATTAAAAAAAAAAAAAAACGTGAAGAAGAGAGAGAGAGAGAGAGAGAGAGAGAGAGGGATTTGTTCTTATGTAACTGTTATTTTTGTGTGAATCCCAGGACCGCATTGGTTCAGCGCTCTATTGATTTTCTTCTCTTTCCTTTTTACCTTTTGATCCTTTTCGTCTCGCTGCATCTCTATTTTCCCATCTCTGTCTCTGTGTGTGTGTCTTTGAGTGTATGCCGAATTAGATCGTGTGATTCATGTTCACCGTCCTGTAACAAGGTTTGAAGAAAGCGATGATGGAAAAAACACACGTGGCTGGGAGAGAAAATAAAAACACACAAATGGTACAGATGCAAATGGCACTGTGTTCCATCTCCACTGTTATTTTTAAACCCACAGAAAGAGAGACAGAACAGTAGAGACAGACAGAAAAACAAAAAGAGAAAAGAACATGAACGTGAATGTGTTTTTCCTCTTCAGCAACAACTTTTCTACAGTCCAACAGTGACTCCGCCCACATTTTCACTTGCCCTGGTTCCATAACTGTATCTCCCTCAATCACCACATTCCAGGATGATTGAGGATTATGAAACCATGTGGAGGATTTTAGGGCCTCATGAAAGAGTTTAGGGAAGTAGTGAGGATTCTACAGTCCTCAGTTCTACGTACTCGCCCATTCTAGAACCAGAGAGAGAGTTCTAGTACACTGACGACTGCAGAACCACTCTAAATGTTCTAAAACTGCCTTGAGGATTTTCTTGAGGATTCTCAAACCGCACTGAGGATTATGAAACCACATTGAGTAATCCACACTGGGGAGACTGGAACCACGCAAGGATTCAAGAAGCACACAGAGGATTTTACAGCTGCAGTGACAGTTCTAGAGCCACAATATTGATCCGAGAACTGCATGGAGGATTTTATAGCCACACTTGGGTTTCTGCTTTTTTGGATTGAGTTCAATGTGTAATTATTGGACATGTTGTGGTTTTGTTTTCATGTTCCATTGTTTTTGCCAGTGGATTAGACTAAATCCATTAGACCGAAGAACACACACACACACACACACACACACACACACACACACACCTGAACAAAGACACACATATTATTAAGAAATACATAAACTGGGATTAAATGAAGTAAACACTCAAGAACAAGCTGGAGCAAAGAAAACACACATCTGGTTTAAATAAAGCACCATTAGACCAAACAAAACATACAACTGGGGAAACAAAAACATATCTGGATTAAACAAAATACACTTGAACCCCACACACACACACACACACACACACACACACACACCTGCAAATGTAAAATGTGAAATACATTCTTGGACCAATTAAACACACCAAGATCATACACCTGAGCTGACAAAACACACCTGGTTTAAATAAAACAGACACCTGGATCAACAAGAGACACAGCTGGATTAAAGAAAACACACGCATGAAAGAAAACGCTACCTCTGCCAAAAACTAACAATACCGACGCAGTTTTTTAAAAATGGCACAGGTGCTGTAGAAATGATGTACGAATGTTTATACATTTTTTTTTTAGAAAAAACAGTTTTCATAACATCCAGAAAATCTCAGAAATCAAAATTTCAACAAACACACTATTTTAAACTCTAACACTACCTGTTGCTCTGTTGATAGCACATCATCATCAATACCATCACTATCATTAACATCATCACCGTCATTAACATCATCACGATTATCACCATCACCAACATTAACATCATCATCACCACAATCATCATCACCATCACCACAATCAATCACCACCATCACTATCATTAACATCAACATTCCCATCATCATCACCACAATCATCACTACCACCACCACAGACAGTGAACAGATTCATCTCCGCTCACACGTTCTCATGACTCACACTGAGATGTTTGTCTTCGAGTCTCCTGAGTGACAGATTGTGTTTCGTTCAGCGCCAGATTTATTACACAGCCATTAGCAAAACCTCACTGTTGTGTTCGGAGAAAGATGGGTGATGACACACTTCAAATTTACATGCCACTCAGGCTAATTTCACACACACACACACACACACACACACACACACACCAGGACGTTTAAATTGACTCTATAAGTGTAGACAGGAAACAGGGATGTGATGTTTGGTGACATGAGCAGTGGAGGTGCTGAGAGTCTTTAACTCTGCAATCTTTACAAATTAATCAGTATTTTACCTTTCTACTAGTTTATATACAGTCCGGGTTCATGAAAAGTTTGAGTGCACACACACACACACACCTGTGGCTGAATGATCAGACTTCTGATTGGTGTAGAGACTGAATAATAAAGCACATGATTGGTTTATAGTGATAACTCTCTTTTTTTTCCATCTCAACAAACAAACATCAAATAAATAAAAAAATCTAAATGTTTGATGGTTCATAATTCAAGTTAAAACAAAAAACAAAAATATATTTTTTACTGATAAACTGTGAAACCATGAGTGAAGCTGCAACTATGATTTTAAAAAAAAAAGATGATGCCACAGATTTTTGACAGGACGCGATTCCTAAACGACTACACAAGACGTCATCGTCAGCTTCAGCACCATGGACAGAGTTCATCATTCTTCTCTTGATTATTTTCCTCTAACATCATGTTGTCTCAAGTTTTTTTTTTTTTTATTACACTTATACCACAGCAATTTATCAACAATTACAATTCATTATTTATTAAAGAACAACATTTTTTTTTTATCCATTTATGGTTACACTTAATGTTCTGTAATAATGCAGCTTGTTGTGTTTTATTCCCAAGAAACCATAATGAAGCGTAAACTCCTCCGTCCTGAAGATGTTTACAGCTTCACTTCTGACTGTTACAAAGCACTGACACTGGAGACTCCTTCCAGAAATGATAAATAATGTTACATCTTCATTAATATAAACCTGCACTGCTGTCAGAGCTGCTATTACAGAGAATTAATCAACACCTTCTGACCAATCAGAGTCCACGATTCAGCAGCGCCGTGTTACCACTGTAACAATGTTCATCTTTCAATGTTGAGTAAAACAGCTTGTGCAGTGCAAAAGAGCTTCTTCACCTCATGACAGACGAAGCTAGCTGTAAGAGTTGCCCAGATTAACAACAGCTAAATGAAGCTGGTGATAAAGCTGTGTGTCACTGCAGACCATCAGATAATGCAGTAATATCCGAGTATCATCAGTGTCTCTGGCCTGCACTAATGCCCCAGTCACACAGCTTAGGTCTGAATTTTCCAAAAGCATTGCAGCACAAAGATAATCGTTAAATGGTAGCGCGAGCAGCACAATGAACACTCTCTCTCCTACTTAAGATGCTCTTAGGGTTAAGAGGCTTTCAGGAAACCCACCCCAGGTCTGTGACGCTGAAAAGGCCATGGAATTTCCCTCACCGCATAAATAAAGTGTCGATTTAAATAACTAACTACCTGCTGTACAGTTCGGCATTACTGATTCTCCAGCATCAATCCAGGAAAAGTTCATGACTTGATATTTTCTCACTGCACAGAAGAGGCTCTGTTCTCTTCAGGAAGCTCTCCAGGGAACAACTCACACTTCTGAACTCTGTGATTAAACTCAATTTGGACACCTGGAGTCAGCGAAATGTCACACTCCACCATGAAAAAATGGAAAAGCTGACAGGGATATTTCAGGAAATTCTGCTTCATTCTAGTAAAAGTTTGTACCACACGACAATTCTGCAACTCAGTAGAATGAGTAAAAGATCCAGCTACATAAACTTCCTTCCTCACAAACATCCAGATAAATGATGAACATGACTGAACGGAGACACGGATTACCTTTAAATGCTTAAACATTAACAATTAGTTGATGGATACAAATTCAACAATTTGGAGTATTTTTCCAGAAGTTTTTGTAGTGGCACTTCTAACACACTCCAGGCTGTGCTGTTATAGGAAAATAATCCATGCCGGGGTCGTGTAGCACAGTCCAACGCAAAGCAGAATTATTTTCCTATAACAGCAAGGCCATGAAGTGTTTCATTCCTCTTATACCACTCCAGGTCAGTAAACCCACTGGTGAAGAGCTGACTACAAACATGGACAGCTCAAACTACAACTCCCAGAACACACAGCGCCCTCTGTCTCCCACCTTCTAACACACAGCTAACATCCATTTCCTCATCACCTGCCTCTGTATATAAACACCAGTCACACAAGCACTCAATGCGAAGTATCATTCTGGTTCACCAATCACACCAAGCCTTGTTAACCCTCCGACTGTCTTTCTACCATTCTGAACTTTGCTAGTGTTTCTTGTTTCCTTGATCTCGGTTTACCTCTGATATTCTGTTTGCCCATCGCCCAACCCTAGTGTGTTTACTGATCTTGATTCCTGTCTCTCGATTTGGCTTGGTTCGTTATTCTAAAGCTGTCTTCTGCCGCACATACACCTGTAAGTGCCTGCGTACTCACAGGATACTTCGCCATCATGGATGTAGAGGAGGATCAAAAGCAGATGGCTCTCAACGCCCAGGGCAACTGCTAGGAGAACACCAACAGATGCTCGGCAATCTCAACACCAGGATGGCGCAGCTAACAACAGTTACGTCGCAGGCCCTCCTAGCGTGCACCAAATCTCCTCCTCGCCCAGCATTGCAACTCCCCACACTGGAAAAGTTCACTGGTGACCCCACCACATGTAAGGGCTTCTTGCTACAATGCTCTTTGTATTTCGCCACCATGCCAAATATCCCGGAAGAACATAAAATCACTAAGGTTCTGTCTCTCCTCTCCGGCAAAGCACCCCACTGGGCTATGGCTGTCTGGAACAAAGGTGGAAAGCCAACAGGGTCATATGAACTGTTTCTCTCCCTCTTCAAGAAGGTTTTCGACCATGAAGCCGAGGGAATCGAAGTCAGGGAAAGCCTTCTCACCAGCTCACAGGGCACTAGAAGCGTCGCTGAATATGCCCTGGATTTTAGGACCCTTGCAACCTCCAGTGGATGGAATGACCCAGCACTCAAAGCAGTCTTTCGCCAGGGGTTGTGCCCTGAGATCCTCAGTGAGCTGGCATGCAGGGATGAGAACCTCTCGCTGGACACCTTGATCAAACTGGCTATTCATCTGGACCAGCTGTTGAAACACCGGCCTTCACTCCTCACAGATAAGAAACCAAACCCACCTCCAGAGGACCATGAACCCATGGAACTCTCTCACTCATGGTTGTCCTGCACTGACCGTGCCAGATGGCGTAAAGAGGGTTTGTGTTACTACTGTGGGAGCGCCGATCACAACCTCCAGTGCTGTCCAGTTTGATCTGTCTGGGGAACCTCCACCAAGAGATCCACTTCCTCCCCAAGTCCGTGAGAAAGATCCACTCTAAGTCCTTCAAAATCTCCGTATTACTGAAGTTGGCATCCTCCACTCATGTGCTGTCTGCCTTCATAGATTCAGGAGCAGAGGGGAACTTCTTCAGCAAAGCTCTCGTACAGGAGCTCCACCTGCCAGTCACCTCTCTGTAGAGCGCACTTAGCATCCGGACCATCGACAGCGGACCCATAGGTGAAGGCCTGGTTACTTCCTGGACACAGTCACTTCAAATACAAGTAGGAGCCCTCCATCACGAATTGATATCCTTATATGTCATGACCACTGATCACCAGATCATCATCCTTGGCTACCCCTGGTTACAACTGCATGACCCCCTCATCTCCTGGCAGAACACGGAGATACTCTAGTGGTCACCTACGTGCTTCCAGAGCTGCCTCTCTCGTCCTCAACTCATTGTCTCCTCTACCTCAGTAGACAGCCCACTTCCAGCCTCCATGGACAACGTTCCTGAATGCTACCAGGATCTTTCTGAGGTCTTCAGTAAGGGGAAGGTCTGCAGACTACCACCGCATATACCCTATGACTGTGCCATCGAACTGGTACCGGGCACGGCACCACCATGAGGGTGCATCTATCCCCTTTCCCAGAAAGAACACACTGCCATGGAGGAATACATCTAAGAAGCTCTCAAACAAGGTTACATCCAGCCGTCGAAATCTCCTGCCTCGGCCAGCTTCTTCTTTGTAGAGAAATGAAGAGGTGGACTACGACCCTGCGTTGACTATAGAGGGCTAAATGAGGTCACCATCAAGTACCTATATCCTCTCCCACTGGTATCAGCAGCTCTGGAGCAACTCAGATCAGCCAAGATCTTTTCCAAGCTGGATCTCAGAAGTGCCTACAATTTGATCCAGAATAAACAAGGTGACGAGTGGAAGACAGTGTTCAGTACAACCACCAGTCACTTTGAATACCGGGTCATGCCGTATGGACTATCTTCAGCTCCCAGCGTGCTCCAAAGTTCCATCAACGACGTACTGCAGGACATGCTGGGAAAGTACGTCATTGCATACATAAATGACATCTTGATTTACTCTTCAGATTTCCACAGTCATCAAAGCCATGTCAGAGCCATACTAAAATGGCTGCTTGAAAACCACCTTTACGTCAAGGCCGAGAAGTGCGAATTCCACCAAGACAAGATCTCCTTCTTGGGCTACATCAGCTCAGAAGGAGTCAATATGGATTCAGCCAGTCTCGGCCATCACCTCATGGCCGCAACCCAAGTCAGTCAAGGACCTCCAGAGGTTTCTAGGTTTCACCAACTTCTACCGGCAATTCATCAGGAACTTCAACACCTTGGCCTCACCTTTGACCACCCTCCTGAAAAAGGGTCCCAAGTGCCTTAGGTGGAATCCTCAGGTGGAAGAAGCCTTTAACCAGCTCAAGGCCGCATTCACATCAGCTCCCATTCTCCAACATCCAGACCCACGAAGCCATTTGTCATAGAAGTGGATGCCTCTGACACGGGAGTTGGAGCCATCCTTTCCCAACGATTTGGAGAAAGGTCAAAACTACACCCAGTGGCCTTTTTCTCCAAAAAGCTTACCCCTGCCGAGAGGAACTATGACGTGGGCAATCGTGAGCTGCTGGCCATCAAGCTAGCCCTAGAAGAGTGGCAACACTGGCTAGAGAGAGCAACTCACCCATTCATCATCTTAACCAACCACAAGAACCTAGAGTATCTCAAGAAGGCCAAGAGGCTGAATCCACATCAGGCTAGGTGGGCACTATTCTTTACCCGGTTTAACTTCTCTATCTCCTTCCGACCAAGGTCCAAGAACACTAAAGCGGATGCTCTGTCCCGGGCTGTAGATCCGTCACCCAGAGACACAGAACCCTAACCCATCATCCCACCCCAACATTTCATCCAATCCATCACATGGGATTTGGACAGTGAAATTCATAAGTCTCAACCTCAGACTACTCCCAACATCATCCCACCTGGTCTTCTCTTTGTGCCCACACATCTATGCAGCAAACTCATTACCTGGGCACACTCCTTTCCTGCCACTGGTCACCCCAACAGCTATCCCACCTACCAAATGCTGAAGAATAGGTACTGGTGGAACAACATGTTGACCGAGATCAACCGCTTTGTCGCTTCCTGTTCCAACTGCGCACAGGCCAAGGTTCCCCAAGCTTCTCCAGCCGGCAAACTTATGCCTCTACCTGTCCCACAGCGACCATGGTCACACTTGGCGATAGACTTCATCACAGACCTTCCTGCATCCCAAAACAACACCACAATCATGGTCACCATAGACCGGTTCTCGAAGGCCTTGAGGCTCATCCCTCTTCCGGGCATTCCCATTGCTGCCCAAACAGTGGAACTCCTGTATCAGCAAGTCTTCCACTACTACAGCATCCCTGAGGACCTCGTAAGTGACCGAGGTCCTCAGTTCATATCCAAGTTCTGGTCATGCTTCATAGAGAGACTGGGAGTGTCCATTAGCCTCACATCAGGTTACCACCCCCAGTCCAATGGGCAGGTAGAGCGGGCCAACCAGGAGATTGGCTGCTTCCTACGCATCTACTGCATGCGCAACCAGGGGGACTGGGCACATTTCCTGCCATGGGCCAAGTATGTGCAGAACTCACTGAAGCATTCTGCGACTCAGCTAACACTGTTCCAGTGCATACTCGGCTACCAACCACCCTTGTTCCCCTGGGATGATGCACCCAGTCAAGTCCAGGCAGTTGACGAATGGTTCAAACGCAGCCAAACTGTTTGGGAGGAGGTTCACCAGCGACTCGAAGTTGTCTGCATGAAATACAAAGCCTATGCTGATCGTCATAGAGGAGAGACCCCCACGTGCCTTCCAGGAGATCGAGTATGGGTGGCAACAAAGAACCTATGAGAGACACAAACCTGTAAGAAGCTCCAGCCACATTACATCGGACCCTTCAAGGTACTATGGCGCATCGATGATGTCTCTTACCAACTAGAACTTCCACCGCAAGGCAGAATCTCTCCCCCTTTCCACGTATACAATCTTAAACCCATCATTCCAGGTCTGCTCTCTGAGAGGACACCCACTCTAGACCATCCCTCTCTGAACTTCGACAGAGAACCCATCTACCAGGTCAACAAGATCCTCGACTCCAGGCGAAGAGGCAGCCAGATCGAGTACCTGGTAGATTGGGAAGGATACGGGCCAGAGGAACAGAGTTGGGTAAAGTCCAAAGACATCCTCAACCCGCTGCTCAAGCAGGATTTCCATGCTCAGCATCCCAGCAAACCAGCACCTAGAGGTCGAGGACGCTCCCAAAAGACTTTAGCTCCCAAAGGTAGCTCCTCGGGGGGGCTCTGTCAGTAAACCCACTGGTGAAGAGCTGACTACAAACATGGACAGCTCAAACTACAACTCCCAGAACACAGCGCCCTCTGTCGTCCACCTTCTAACATACAGCTGACATCCATTTCCTCATCATCTGCCCATGTATATAAACACCAGTCACACAAGCACTCAATGCGAAGTATTGTTCCGGTTCATTGATCATACCAACCCTTGTTAACCCTCTGACTGCCTTTCTAGCATTCTGACCTTTGCTAGTGTTTCTCGTTTCCTCAATCTCTGTTTACCTCTGATATTCTGTTTGCTGATCGTCCAACCCTAGCGTGTTTACTGACTTTGATTCCTGTCTCTCGATTTGGCTTGGTTCACCATTCTAAAGCTGTCTTCCGCCGCACATACATCCATAAGTGCCTGCGTACTCACACTCCAATTTTCCAACGACTACAATTTTCTATTTATTAAACAATGAGATGACTAAACATTAGTGTTCACACTGATGTTATAACAGCTATAAACAGTAGTTCCCTCACCACCCTTTCTTTATTCTCTTTCTGAAAGTTAATAAGACAAAAAATTAATTGTGGTTGTTCTGCATGTTACCGAGAAACACGAAGGTTCCTAAACTCCATCCTGAAGATGTCGGAAAACTCTGACTCTTACACAGCGCTGACAATGGAGACTCCTTCCAGAGACGTCACAAAAACACCTCAGCACTTTAAAGGAAATATTTCGTAAATAAAGAAACTGAGCTGAAAGTCAGTCTTTGTGTCTGTCCTTTATTTATAAAAAAGCTGCATGTTGAATTTGTTCTTAGCGATATAACCACTAAAGTGATGAAAATAGGCAGGACTATTATTTTTTGTCAGGCAGGCCACCATAACTCCATCATGCATGATGTGATTTTCCACGAGCACAGCGGAGGTGTACAAGTGCATGCTGTACAAGACTATAGTATAATATTATGGTGTAGCGTATTATGGTCTCGGTCAATTTGTTTGCATTTCTCCACAAAATTTATGGCAATGCAGGATTAGAAAAGGAATCAAAATAAAGTAGTGGATAGTTTATTGCCTGGTTATTTAAAAATATATATATTTACCTGTTTATCTTCCATCTGTTTGATGCGTGACACGGTGTGCTGTCGGTGTTTTGTGGTGAAACAAAGTCAGGATCGCATCTGGATTCAGTTGTCGTTTCTGCCTCATATCTCGCTTCTTCCCACTGATTTTTTTCATACAAGTCCTCCACAAATCCTCAGTCTTCTGTAAACACTCACTGCACAATTCACTGCTTTTTCCAGGAGTAAAGTTCTCTCGCTTTACTTGATGAAGCCACTCGGCCAAACGTCTCAGATCCTTCAAAGGATAGCCATGGTGCCATGACAGTCCTGGTGTTTTCTTGAGTCTTGAATTCTGGTTTTCACACTTGTAGGCGGTGCATTTACCCATCTTTGAGAAGATATAGATGAAGACACAACTTCACAAACCACCAGAATTATACAACTTAAAATGTAACACACAGACAAAATAATGCTTTAAAAAAATAGACAGTGATAATTGCTTTTGCTGCACACAATGGTGGATCCAGGACGGAATGAGGAAGACGTACAGAATCCTACATCACGCAGTGCCACCTTCATTTTCATTTCCTAATACAGCCATCAATGTATCTGGCTAATCTAGTACGGCCACGCCCGGAGAAATGGCCCAACGGACTGATGTTACAACTTTAATACAAGATGTTCTAGACAGAAAAATTCAGCAAACGTTATCTTAAAAAAACATGTTAATGTATAATGATGACATTTCATAACCCCATAATTTCAAAATTTCCTTGCTTTAAGAAAAATTCACCATGTCAACAATTACACGTTTTTAAATCTATTTATGTGGAGCATCTTCCATACAAGTCCCTGTGAACAAGCCATTACTATAGAAACACTTAGAACAAGCACATTAATATAAATAAATATAAATTAAACCTGGTCTTTATGTTCATATAAAATGAATCCAGACCTTCTGATTTTTCGGATTTGAGAATTCTAGAGTATTAATTTGAGCAAAGTTTGTGTTCCGTGGTGCAGAAAAAAAAAAACACAACAGGAATGTAATGAATTTTGAACGTCATTATGCAACACATGCAGTGGGCAAGTCCGAGTGGGTGGAACACATTAATCCTGAGCGTGTTTTGAACCGGTATGTTTAGAAATAAAAATAGTAAGCAGGGTGTTAAACACACTGCACGCTTATAAATGCAAAAAAAATATGCTTCATCCATTCAGCAGAAATAAACTCTACATGACTTTTACACTGCGTGTGTTCACTTCTGAAACTTCTCAGGAATCATCAGTGGGTCCAAACGTTCTCTCACTGTCATCGTTAAATAATTCAAAGAGATTCATGAATATTAAAATTTAAAAGCAATAAAAATTAGGCATATTGAGCAGTTAAATATTAAATATTTAAATCAGGGGCGGCACGGTGGTGTAGTGGTTAGCGCTGTCGCCTCACAGCAAGAAGGTCCGGGTTCGAGCCCCGTGGCCG
>JAPFFA010000002.1:62854593-62864935 GCA_026153275.1 Sciades herzbergii | reverse complement strand
GTTTTCTTTTCTTTTTGCATGCACAAGTTTGACAGGAAGCAATTTATTTTTTTCTTTGCTCCACTTTCGTCTCTGGGGTTCATAACATGCGGGTTTAACAGAAATAATTCAAGACACCGTGTCCAACAGTGTGATGTGTTTTTACACTTGTGTTTTTGTATTAGATTAACAGACATCAACACACTCATGTCTGACGTCGTCTTTCATCAGTAGTTATTAGATAGAGGAAGGAAACCTCGTCCCCCACCCCCACCCCGTTAATTTGTATAATCCTCAGTGAAGACCCAGGTGTCCAACAAATTATTTAATTTGTTTAAATCAACATAAAATATAATTTAAAAAAAAAAAAAAAGATTATAACCAGGATACAGATTAGGTGTTTAATGTAACGTGAAAATTTAACTTGGATTAAAATCAGCACCAGACCCGATGGTGTCCATGGGACCAAAGTTCAGTCTGAAATAAACAGTTTTATCAGCTTTTCCCTTTTTGCAACCCTTCCACAAGCCTAAGGTTAGGAGAGGAGACTATGGGAAAGGCTTCTTTTTTGGATTGTAACACCTTTATTTATTTATTTATTTATTTATCTAGTTTAAATGCACAATCAGTGACAGAATTTTGGAAGTTTTTATATTAAGAGTGCAGATTTCTTCCTTCTGGAGCTATTTGTATTAATATTACTGATGTTTACTGCCATATAATGTAATGTGGTTAAAGTGAGTCTGGCTTGCATTCAAATATTTTATGTGGATGTAATATTAACAATAATATTCAGTTGACCTTTAAAATAAATCAATACATTTTGTTGATTTGTTATATAATCCTAGAAGGTAATTTTATTTTTTCTTAATTTTGTTTTAATAAGATTTCATTACAAAAATCCCTTTGATTTCTTTTCTATGGAATTTTTATTTTTTTTAAATAATCCTCAGTTCTGAGCTGCACTTCTATTCTAGGATAATAAAATGATGCTAAATAATTAAATTGTTTTTGTTTATTTTGTCCAGGAGAGCCCAGTGTTGGGTCAGGAGGAGCTGGTGCAGCGTTTAACAGAGCTGGAGCTGAACCGCGAGTTCCTCCACGTCCTCAGCGATGAGCAGGACTGGTTCGACGAGGACTTCGGCCTCAGCTCACGCAAACACGCTCAGCACAAGAACAAACTACGGCAGGAAGAGATCACATCCACGTCTGCAGCTAAACTCCCCCACGTCCGGCAGCAGGAGGAGGCGGCCGCGGCGGTCATGTTGGTCCCTCACAAAGCTGCTGAGGTGGAGAAGCTGGTGAGCGCCGCCCTGCTGGAGATCTGGAGAAGCTGCGGGATGGAGCGCGGGAATCAGAGTCTCACCGCGGTGTCCAAACCTCAGGCTTCAGAAACGCTGCTGGGGGATGAGAACGGCGAGCAGTGTACACGCAGCTACAAACAGGTCGGAGCAGAGTGACGTTTCGTTGTTTAGAACGCTACTCGATTTGGAACACAGCCGGAAGCTTGTGATGTTCAGATGCTGTGGAGAGATTAGTGATTCTAGCGCAGAAGTAATAACGCATTCGTGTGTGTGTGTGTGTGTGTGTGTGTGTGTGTGTGTGTGTGTGTGTGTGTTTCTCTCAGGCGGTGTATGACCTGGCGTGGGAGCTCATGCAGGAAATCTACGCTGAAGATCCCAACACCAATCGCCCCCTGTGGATCAAACCACGGCGTGTTAATTCACCCTACATCCACAGAATCGATGACCCCAGTGACCTCTCGAAAGTCCAGGTGTGTGTGGGGTGGAGTGGGGGGGGGGGGGCTCAGCGTATATTTATGTTTTGTTTCTGAGGTTTTTTGTAAATTGCAGGCATTTGTCACCGGCGAGGTTCTGAAGCTGTACGGTCTGAATAAAGAGCAGAACCACAGGACCGACTGGCAGAAGATGCTCAAGTTCGGCCGAAAGAAGAGGGACAGAGTCGACCACATCCTGGTAACACGCGCGCACACACGGACGGACAGATGGTGAGCGAGCTATACAGTGTATATAGACAGCAGTAATGATTGTGTGTGTTGCAGGTGCAGGAGCTCCATGAGGAAGAGGCTCTGTGGGTGAACTACGATGAAGACGAGCTGTTTGTAAAGATGCAGCTCGCTGATGGGATCCTGGACACGCTGCTGAAGGACACCGTGGACGTTCTCACCAACATCCATGAGAAGAGATCCACACGGGCCCTGTCCTGATCCTCCTGCGCCTCGTCACACCCTGCTGTCATTTAGGACCGACCCGGGAATACCAGGTTCTCTGAGAGATCTAGACGGGTTGTGTCCTGATTCTGCTGCACAGATCTCCTGTCGCTCCCTTTAAAAACCTCCTTATGTTTAGGACTGATCCGGATCTCCACCTTTCGTCTGTACAACTGTACGATATTCGCCTTTGTGCTGGTTTTTCTAATTTATTTGTAAAGAAGAAACATTTTTAAGAAAAAAAAAATTGTATGAAAATGTATAAAGAGATGATTTAAGCGTGCGTAAGCGCGTCTAAGCACATGGAGAACCTAGAGGAACCAAGAGGAACCAAGCAGAAGGGATCGAGATGATTTAGAGATTTATGCAAAACCATAAATTGATCTATGAATTTGGTATTTTAAGAATTAATGATTTTAGAAGACTTTAATGATAAGTGCACGAGGAGAGATTTAGTGCTCTATTCGTCCTCACTTTCCTGTCTGCCTTTATCGACCTCCATATTAAGTGCCTCACGGTTCAGGCTCCCTCCGTAGGGAAGAACAGTTTTAAGCCTTCCTCTAGTGTGTCGAGCCGAGCCGCCTTTTTAATCTCCGAACTCTTAAACCTCCATCCGTTTCTGCCTTACAGCTGGATTATAAAGCAGACTTGGCCTAAGTAGTGTACACTTAGTAGTGAGCACTCGGTCGCATATTTGCCCAAATGGGACAAAAAAAGAAAATAAAACCACACACACCTGGTCTTCTCTGAGACCGAAATGGGCCATGTCCTAATTCTGCTGCTCAATAAACACCGTCCTGCACTCGATAGTGAACCTCCTCACCTGCATTTCGAACAAAACCTTGATATTATTGAAAGACTGTGTCTTAAATCTACACTTTTCCCCCTCAGTAGGGATCCTGCATTAAAGGCAGCACCTTTTTTCCAAGAGATCCAAACAGGTCATGCCCTGATTCTGCTGCTTACCTTGTTGTTAGTGCGCCCTTAGTACCCTGCATCCTGTAGAACCAGAAATCTGAGATTTAAAACCCAGTCCTGTCCTGATTCCGCTACTCTGACTCGTTTTAAACACTTAATAGGGTTCTTCCACCTGACAGGATGTGTCCTAAATCTGTAGCTTGGATTTTCCTCAGTGTAGGAGTTCTTTAAACCCACACTTCTGAGAGATCTCTCTGCATTTAGGACAGAGCCGGGAATTTTTTTTTTTGGAGTAGATTTTAAAATCCTGATTATCTGGTATTATTCGAGAATCCTGATCCCTTACACACTCCATAGGGAACTTCCTTACAGTCTGCAGTTAAGACAGAACTGGGGCTCGACTCTTTTTGAATTTTCTGTTTTAATGTTCTGATGGGCTGTGTCCTAAATCGTCTACATGCCCCCCCCCCCGTCGTGTTCTAATTGTTTATTTTAGCTATGCAGTAAGAGGAATGCAGCACACGCAGGTGTGTTTTCACACTACCTCTTTCAGAGAAAAGACAACTTGTGATAACTGGTTGTACTTTTTCATGTCGTGATGACGACCTTTTTATCTCCGTTTTAGAATATAATCATGATCTGCGACAAAATAATCATTTCTCACTCCGCCGCCTTCAAGAGCAGTGTGCGCATTAGCCGCTCCTTCAGATAAGGGCTTGTACAAAACAGCAGCCTCCACGTTGCCTTCTGAAAGACTCTCGACCAGGAACCTCCCTATAGTCTGCATTTAGGACGAAACCCACACCCAGTTTTTCCATGTGATCCAAACATGAGCAGCAAAACACCGCCTTCCTGTTCCAGATATTCCATGATAACAGTCTTGCATGCTGAAATATCACGATATATCGACACACCTGATTATCAGCGCGTGCCTGAGAGATGTATGAGCAGGTTCTCCTGGTAAATCTCACAGCCTCTCAGTGGAAACGTCTCGTTTTCCATACGGAGGAGTGCAGGATGCGAGTTGGACGCTTGGACAGAGACGATGACGGAGAACGCAGCTCGGTTTGTGCACATGTACATAGTGAACCTGAACGACTGTTTAAAATTGTAAATAAAGCTCTGAAAGATTTGAAGTGTTCTTTCTGACTCACTTCATTTCTGTGATGATGTAACTGTTACTTCACTGCGCTGCCGAATCCTGGACTCTGATTGGTCAGAAGGTGTAGCTGCAAATTACAGGTATATTTATATCAGTGTTATCGTTTCTGTAGTAACAGCTCACTCACAGGGACATGTCAAGTAGACGGACACTCCGCTGATGATAAACGGATTAAAAACCGTGTGTAAGGGGATGTTTATGGAAGGAGTCTCCAGTGTCAGCACTTTAACAGTCCGAGATAAAGCTGGAAAGTTCTCTGGTTTCTTTTGCAACGAAAGAAACAAAATAGGTTGGTGAAGGAACGACATTTTATAGCCGGAACATTAAATGTAACTATAAATGGATAAGCAGTAGGACATTGCTGTGGTGTAAGAGGAATAAAGCACTAGAGGACCAGTAACAGTGCAGTAACTGCTTCATCACACCACCTCACCGTTTATTATTTTACTGTAAGACACAGTTTATTACTTACATTAAGAACATTTTATGTTTTAGGTTCCAGCTTGTTTGTGTGAACCGTTCAGGAAGAAGAAGCTGGAACTGTTGCAGGTTTCAGTATTTGTTTTGATGATCCACAAATCTTGGTTAAGTGATGTCACATTATTTTACTTTAAATGGAACTAAAGTTTGTCTTCTTCTAAAGTGAGCAGTGTGTCTGTCTGAGGAGCTTCACTCTTCTCTCAAATGCTCTAAACGTCCTCGAAAACATCTCAACTAGAAAAGTCTGCACAATGGAGTTCCAGACACTTGGCCACTAGAGGGCGATACTGATCTACAGTGTTTTTCTATGTTGGGTTTTGTTTTTTCCCCCCTGCCAAAAACAAAAGAGCAATATGACAGCAATTTCTGGAACCAGCTGATCGTTGTGTGGTTGATGTTGGATTCTACCTTCTGTCATTTTTTCCATCTAAAGCCTTTCTTTGTTCCATAACACGATGTTCTCCGATCTCGTGGTCGCATCATGACGCCGTTCACGATGACTGTTTCCATTTGGGTGAAGCTCCACTTCAGCTAAACCTCAGATCTAATTTCCACCATCAGACTCTACAATAAATGATAAAGTACCCTTGAGAACCAAACCCACAAAACTAAGAATGTCTTGGATGAGTGGGTTGAACGTGTTCCTCCAGAAGCTCCTACTGAATGTACTTCGAGGAGAAGAGTCTGCTTCATGTGCTTGGATCTACACCAGCCATTCCTGATTGACTGATTTGATATCGATTGTCCACTGAATCCTTTCCACCTAAATTAGCTGTGAGATTTAAAGAAGCTCAATGTTGTTGTCACGGAGTTCATGACTGGTTAGTTTTTTGTCAAAACACTTTTAATTACTTGTTAGAATCTGTTCTGATCACTTTGAACTCTAGGTTTTTACTTCCTGTGGTAGCAGATTCGACAGTGAGCTCCAGCAGCTGTGAGAGACTTGGTAGTAAACATGGCTCAAATAAAAGTTCTGTGTTCCTCACATCACATGCTGGGGATTGGGACACAGCCAAAAGACTCTGCAGTTACTGAGAGCAGAATCTTGACTCTGCCACTCGTATGAAGCAGTGGGGGGAAAAAACAGTTGCCACATCTTTACATTTTTATTTATTTTTGTTGTAAGAGAATGATTTACTTTTTAGGTCAATGAGAAAACTGACAAACACCCAGCGTTATTGATCTGACCTGAGAAGACACATAGTGAGGAACAAAGTCTAGCTGGGCTTCTAAAGCGAGGCAAAAACATTCTAATATTTTACATATAAAATAGAAATTTAAAAAGCTTCACATAATGGCAAATTAAATTAAATCATTTTAATATATGATATAGAGGAACAATTTTTTATGTATCAAATAAATTATCAATATTGAATACTTAAATATAATAGTGGATAAATGGCAAAATAATCTGAAACTAATGATTAAATAGAATTTATTTTTAGTTTATCAGATTTTAAAAAACACAAATCTAAAAGATTATTATTATGGCTGTCCCCATCACAAGCGACAAACTGCTTTCCACTTGGAGCGTCTCTCCTGCAGAAATGACCTGTAGGCTTCTCAAAACACTTGGCATCCGCTATTCAGCACTGTGTGCCACTTGGATCTGTCACTACCAATTGCTTCCCACTTATCCAGATTGATATAATAGGTTTTAAGGTTCCTTTTGAGGACGTCCTTGAAACGGAAGCGGGGATGACCCTTGGCAGGATGTATTAGCCAGCTCACCAGACAGCAAGGTTTTAGGGAGCCGTGTATCTTTCATTTGATGAACATGACCAGCCCAACAGAGATGACATTGACACAAGATGGTGTCAAGATCACTAGAACCTGTTCTCTTGAGCACAACAGAGTTCGGGACACGGTCCTGCCAGCATACACTGACTATGGATCAAAGGCAGCGAAAATGGAAGGCGTTTAGATGATGTTCATGCCTACGGTATGTCATCCAAGTCTCACTTGTGTACGAAAGGGTACTAAGCAAACATGCATGGTAAACACAAACTTTGAGGAGCAATAAGAGATTCTTATTGTTCCAGATGCATTTGCCAAGTTTACCAAATATTGTGGAAGCCCTTCCAATATATTCATCAAGCTCTGGATTGAGGCAGTTAGTGTTAGAGACTGTGGAACCCAGATACGTGAATTTGTCCACCAGAGACAGAGCAGTGTTCTTGTTGGATGCAGATATTTGCAGGTTGAGCAAGGACACCGGTTTCTTTCAAGCTGATCCTCATGCCAAACTGTTTACGTGCAGAAGCAAATAGTGAGCAAAGATGCTGTAGGTCTTCCTCCGAGTGAGCTACAAAGGCAGCATCATCAGCATAAAGCATAAAACTCACATATCAGGGTGTACCGACTCTTAGTCCTGGCCTGTAGTTTTGCCAGGTTGAACAGCTTCCTGGTGCTGTGACCATGTAGAAGGATACCAGCATCATCAAGGAAAGTATGATGCAGCAGAGCAGAGAAGATAATTCCTCAGAGGGTACGGGCAAGAACTTATCCCTGGTTTACACCACTCTCTATCTGGAATTAGTCAGAGCAAGCACCATCAAACTGCCCAGTTGCCTTCATACTGTCATGGAACCCAATGATCACCCTCGGTAGTTTGGAGGAACAGCCAAGTCACTGCAAGATGAAAGAAAAGCCAGACCAGCTCACGTAATCAAAAGCCTTGGTCAGGTCTACAAATGGCAGGTAATAGAGGTCTGCCTTGTTTGATATGTTTTTCTTGCAGTTGATGTACACAGAGCAGCATATCTATTGTGAAGTGACCTACATGAAAGCCACACTGGCTTTCAGCAAGCATCTGTAGCTGTGGTAAAATAAAACGGTCAAAGATCTTGCTGGCAAGGCTGAATAGAGATATTCCTCTGTAGTTATTGCAGTCTGCATGGTTGCCTTTGTTTTATATATGGTGACATCTCTGAAATTGTCTAGGATACGACTGCTATTCCAGCATGTCACAATAAAGCAATGTAAGGGAAAGGCAAGGGTGTCCCCGCCAGCCTTAAAAACCTCGGAAGGGAGGCCATCAGTTCCAGGAGACTTGTTTTTGAGTGACAGATTTGACTTTCTTGATGGTAATGTCCTCATCTAGTCTGTCCATAGGAGGAAGCTCAGGGATGCAGCAGTTATTGCCAGTGCATTGGCTATGACTAGTTGAGCATAGATAGAGCTGTAGTGCTCAACCCAACATGCCAGTTGAGACTCCAGGTCAATAAGAGTCTCGCCTGTCCTGGAGCAGACCAGAGAAGACTTTTTAGGGTCTGGACCCAAGGCTTCCTTCAGGCATTCAAATATACCGTGAATGTTTCCAGATGATCCATTCGACTTGATACAACCGCACAAGCTAGTCCAGTATTCCTGCATGGCTTCAAGTGTGACTTGCTGGACATTAAGGCGTGCCAGTTTCCATGTAGTCTCATTTGAGTGAGAGTCATCCTGTCAGTAATACAATCGAGCTGCATACTTTGAGGCTATTGCCGGCAGGAGCACGCTGGCATGGGCTTTAAACCTGTCTGGACTTTTTACCAAAGGTGGCGAAAGCAGCTTCAGTCGTGACTGAGTGGAACTGCTGCCAGGCAGATGTTGGGTCAGTAGGTGGGGGTGAAGTGTCATAACTGATGGTGTTTCCTGAAATTCATGTTGCAGGGTCATGGGTTGCAGAGACATCCAACTGATGGGTAGGTTTTTGACCTGGTACAATGAAACTTGGTTGAGACCAGTCTAAATTTACAACAAACAAGTGTCACAATCCACTGAGTGCAGGGATCAACAGTATGTGATTTCCATCCGGTACTCACACTTCACCAGCACGTGGTCAAGTTGGTCCCAGCACTTGAAGTGTGGGTGGTGCCCTGGAAGAATGAGGAATGGATGCAGTGTTTGTGCATAGTGCAAAGTTCCAGTAAACATTGACCTTTGGTCATTCATATTGCATGACCATGAGCACTCAGTACTTCAGGCCATGCAGTAATGTTTGAGCCCACACTGGCATTGAAGTTGCTGAAGATCACCAGATGCTCACCACCAGAGATGTTATGAATGAAGATCAGTTGATCATAGAACACATCCTTTGCATCGTCTTTTGGAGGCTGGTGTCAGGTCATAAGCAGCTACGACTGTGACTAGGTTACAGTCAGTATCCAGGCAAAGTGAGGAGAGGTGTGGGGAGATGGTGACAGGCTGTTCCACAGAGAGTGACAACTTGAAATCCAACTCCGTGCATTGGTCTCTCACCATCAGAATACCCATTCCAGAAAAGGGTGTAGTTTCTTTCATGGACAGAACCAATGCCAGTCAACCATGTTTTACTCAGAGCAGCAACAGAGACGTGGAGGCGGGACAGTTCTGCACCACTCATAGCAGATTTTTGTGGTAATAGGTGGTCAATATCAGAGCTGACTCCACGGGAATATTCATTTCAGCAGGTGATGGAAGTATATACAGCAGTCGCAGGAGGATGACCCAGCCATGCTTGCCATACAGGCGAACCTTGCCAAGCAATGACCACACTCAGCACTCTACCCGTGCTCCCAAGTTGCTGTTCATGAAAGCTGAGTGTTTGTCATTATAAAGGAGAGATGCTCATAATGGAGAGCTACTGCTTCTTCTTCTTTCGGCTGCCCCCTTACGTTCAGGGTCGCCACAGCGGATCTGTTCTGCATATTTGATTTGGCATAGGTTTTATACCAGATGCCCTTCCTGACGCCACCCTCCCCCATCTATCCGGGCTCGGGACTGCCACCAAGTATGCACTGTCTTGTACAACCCCAGTGGCTGCGTATTTTACCTAATCTTTGAACTGTGGGGGAAACCAGAGCACCCAGAGGAAACCCATGCAGACATGGGGAGAACATACAAGCTCCACACAGAAAGGTCCCAGTCGGCCATGAGGTTCGAACCCGGAACCTTCTTGCTGTGAGATGAGACAAGGTGCAGGACAAACTTCCTCCTCTGAACTCAGTACTATAGGATCCAACAGAACATGAATGTGCGACAGCTGGTGTAGCCCTAAGTTGCCCTGCAGTAACTGGCTAACTAGGTCTGTTGGCCTGTGACCATAAGTGTAGTGCTGAGACAGGCCAACAAAGATGCTGAAACGGTAAACTTGGTGTCTTCATGCACAGTGTGCCAACCCCTGCTGCCAGGCTGACGTGGTGGACTGGATTTCGTTTGATCCCTCACCTTCAACCTGTCCGACTTGCTTGCAGCAACCAGGGGTATAACCCCCTGCCACTATAGCCCTCTGGGTCATTGAGATACAAAAGCTGCTCCGTCATGACAAGGCACCAGTCCAGGCAACAAATCTGAAGCCTTGCATTCGAGAAAATCACTTATTTGTTTTATATAATAATTGAGAAATAAGCACTGATATAACTCTGCTCATCTTCCAAACATGGTTTTCAGGCTACGTCCCACATACAGTGCCTTGAAAAAGTATTCATACCCCTTGAACTTTTTCACATTTTTCCACCTTACAACCACTAACTTAAAAGTTTTTGATTGAGATTTTATGTGATAGACCAACACAGAGTAGCACATAATTGTGAAGTGAAACGAAAATG
>JAPFFA010000002.1:62802271-62813155 GCA_026153275.1 Sciades herzbergii | reverse complement strand
ATTGTCCCATTCTATTGGTATTTTTAAAAATAACCTGGACAGGCCATGCCCACAAGTGATAACAGTAGCTGACATGAGATTTGTTTTATAAAAATAAAAAATTAAAATCACAGATTCTCTGTTTGTTTGCATATTTCATAAACGGTCAATTCTTGAAGTTGATGTGTTGTAAACAGGAAAAATGTGCAAGTGTGATGGGTCAGAGCATCTCCAAAACAGCAGGTCTTGTGGGGTGTTCCTGGTATGCAGTGCTTAGTACCTAACAAAAATGGTCCAAGGAAGGACAACTGGTGAACCAGGTCATGGACGCCCAAGGGTCAATGATATGTATGGGGAGCGAAAGCGAGCCTGTCTGGTCCAAATCCACAGAGAGCAACTGTAGCACAACCTGCTGAAAAAGTTAATGCTGGCTCTGATAAAAAGGAGTCAGAACATACTGTGTCTCACTGCGTATGAAGCTACAGACCAGACAGAGTGACAATGCTGACTCCTGTCCACCACTGAAAGACCTACAACAGGCATCAGAAGTGGACCACTGCGCAATGGAAGAAGGTGGCCTGGTCTGATGAACCACATTTTCTTTTCCATCATGTGGATGGCTGGCTGTGTGTGCATCACTTACCTGGGGAAGAGATGGCACTATGGGAAGAAGGAAAGTTGGCGGAAGCAGTATGATGCTCTGGACAATGTTCTGCTGGGAAACCTTGGGTTCTGGTGTTCATGTGGATGTTACTTTGACACGTAGCACCAACCTAAACACTGTTACAGACCAAGTTCACCCCTTCATGGCAAAAGTACTCCCTAATATCAGTGGCCTCTTTCGGCCATGATGATGCTCCCTGGGACACTGCAGGAACTGTTCAGGAACATGACAAAGAGTTCAAAGTTCTCTTGAATTTGGCCTCCAAATTCCTCAGATCTCAATCCGATCAGCATCTGTGGGATGTTCTGGACAAACAAGTCAGATCCATGGAGGCCCCACCCGCAACTTACTTAAAGGACTTAAAGGATCTGCTGCTAACGTCTTGGTGTCAGATCCCACAGCACTCCTTCAGAGCTCTCATGGAGTCCAGGCCTTGAGGCTTGGCGCTTTTTTGATGGCATGAGGAGAACCTACACAATATTCGGCAGGTGGATTTATTGTTTAATGAAACCACAAATAAAATCTATTTCATTCTGAATAAATCTGCAACAAATAAACCATGACTAAAACATTCTGCCTCAGTAGAATTAATATGAATATTTTAATCACACACACACACAGCAAATTAAGTTCTTTCATTTCTATCTCAATGGTTTTAAATGATTAAAGCTTTCATTCTGGAGGGAAAACTTTATTTAATTTCTATCCCTACATCATTAATGATCCATACGCTGATTTTAATTAATATACATTCATTTAAATATTTTTGGAGAATTAAACTGAAATTAAAAATATGTCTGCTGTAGCGTACATTGGATTCTCTCTCTCTCTCTCTCTCTCTCTCTCTCTCTCTCTCTCTCTCTCTCAGAGCTAAATTCAGTTTGCTAACCCTTTGTTTTGCAGTTAGCATGCTAATTTGTGTAATCTTGTTATCAAAACAATTTGTTTAAGAGTTTTTGTGTAATTAGCTGTCGTTAATTAGCTTTACTTATCGCATTTACTGTACCTGCATTTCTTGGTTCTTTGGAATTTTAACATCAGTGAAACAACTGATAGCAAAATGACTGCTGACAAACTTTACATTTAAATATGATGATGGATAGAAAAAGTAGCATTACTGTGATACTTTTATTTATAATAAATTAATTTGTAAATTGTATTAATTATAAATTAATTTGTAACATTTGCTGCTATATCTAATCATCTCAATCTGATCTAAGAGTTGCATTTTGCTTGAGCCAGACAAAGATCTCTGACAAAATAATTTCAATATAAAGTTAGTTTTTGTAGATTATTTTAGCTTGAAAGTTTTTTATAGTTCATAAACCTGTTCATTCCATTTTTTATCCATTTATAGTTACATTAATGGTGCAAAGTGAGTTTCATTTACGTTTCAGTAGCTATAAACAGTCGTGCCCTCACTAGCTTTTTCTCTTTTCAGCTTCTGTAGACTACTCTGTCTGGAAGCTTTCCCTCTGACTGACGCAAATCGCTGATACTGGAGACTCCTTCCATAAATATTACAATTACAAACAATTACACACGATTTTTAATCCGATTGCATGGAATATTTATTGTACACGTTCCTGTGAATGAAACCATAAAGTATTAGAACGAGTGCATTAATGCAGATAATCCTGTGATCTGCAGCTTCACTACTGTCAGAGCTGCTGTTATAGAAAATTAATCAACGCCTTCCTTTCTGACCAATCAGAGTCCAGGATTCAGCAGCGCTGCGGTATTAATACTCAGATGGTTACAGTCGTATATTGTTGGAAAGAACATGAAGGCAGGCAGCGTCTCATTTTGTTTTTGAGGGTTGAGGGGCCGAGTTGCATGCAGCCATCTGCTCCTCAGTGCAGGTTAAATCTCAATAATTTCACTGGGATTATGGTGGGTGAGTAATCCTGCTCTCCTCAGGGTCTGGGAGAGATTAGTGCAGGATTAGCTCCCTCCCCCTTCTAATGAACTTTATTAAAACACAATCGGCTTTCAGAGTAGACACTTCGCTCGCACACTTGGAAGTGAGGATGAGGAAGGGGATGAGAGAGGTTCGAAGTGCACTAGATTGCATGCTCCCCTGAAAGATGCCTGATCATGAGCTTTTCGGAAGGAATCAGAACGTCAGCAGCTGCTCGAGCTCTTAGAGAGATGAGTTCATGGGAAGTGATCAGATCCAAAGGCTACAAGAATTCACACACACACAGCATACAGAGACAGTGCTCTGTAAATTAAACACAGCTCAGTGTGTGGGGGCCTCGACAGGTGGCACACTTCCCTTGAAGCAGAATAACACATTACAGCTTGCAGTGTGTGTGTGTGTGTGTGTGTGTGTGTGTGTGTGTGTGTGTGTGTGTGTGTGTGTGTGTGTGTGAATTAATTAAATAAAAGAGGAGAAAGGTTAATATATGATATGCTTATCAGATCTCATCTCACTCACTGACACCCAAAACAGGGTTAATTTCATCTTATTTTAACACACACACACACACACACACACATTCATTTGTGCATTACTACTACAATGGCATGGGTGGCACAGTGGTGTAGTGGTTAGCACTGTCACTTATCAGCAAGAAGGTTATGAGTTCGAGCCCAGTGGCTGACAGGGGCCTTTCTGTGCGGAGTTTGCATGTTCTCCCCGTGTCTGTGTGGGTTTCCTCCGGGTGATCCAGTTTCCCCCACAATAAAGACATGTGGTTAGGTTAACATGGAGCAGCCATGGCCTGAGGTTGGGCTGAAGTGCCCTTGAGCGAGGTACCTAACCCCCACTATAGCCCCCCTGGGCACTATAGCATAGCTGCCCACTGCTCTGGGTATGTGTGTGTGCTCATTGCTCACTTGTGTATGTGAATGTGTGTGTCCACTGCTTCAGATGGGTTTAATGCAGAGAGGAATTTCACTGTGCTTGAGTCTTCTTGACTGTGTGTGTGTGTGTATCCAGTGTTTTCTCCACAGAAAGAAAGAGAGAGAGAGAGAGAGAGAGAGATCATAGTGAGTGTGTTAATGTGTTTATAATGAGTGTGTTGGTGTGTTCAGTTCTACTGAGTGTGAGTTGAATTGAAGCTGTTGATTGGTCAGTTGCTATGACACGCATTATCTATCTATCTATCTGTCTGTCTGTCTGTCTGTCTACACTATATGGCCAAAAGTATGTGCGCCCCTGACCATTAGACATGACCATATGTGTTTCTTCCCCAAATTGTTTCCACAATTTTTGAAGCACACAGTTGTACAGAACATCTCTGTATTTTGTAGCATTACACTTTCCCTTCACTGGAACTAAGAGGTCCAAACCTGTTCCAGCATGATGATGACGATGCCCTTATGCACAAAACGAGCTCCATGAAGACATGGTGTGCGAAGGTCGGAGTGAAGAACTCGAGTGTCCTGCACAGAGCACTGACTGAACTCAACCCCACTGAACACCTTTGGGATGAACTGGAGCCTCTTCAACCTCAACATCAGAACATCAGGTCTCACTAATGCTCTTGTTGCTGAATGAACACAAATCCCTACAGCCACGTCCCAGAATCTAGTGGAAAGCCTTCCCAGAAGAGAAGAGAAGAGAAGAGAAGAGAAGAGTGGAGCCTATGATAAAAGTAAAGGGGAATAACTCTGGAATATGACGTTCAACAAAGACGTATGAGTGTGATGGTCAGGGGTGCACATTGACCATGCAGTCTATTTATTTGTCTGTTTGTCTGTCTGTATATTTCTATTTGTTCAGCAGTTTATTTGTTTGTTTAATGTTGTACGGTGTGTGTGTTCAGGCGGTTTTGTTTCTTTAGACAATGTGCACTTCCCCTAATCCCCTGAGTGGACAGGAGCTGTCAGGAGACGTTCCCTAGTCCCTAATAGAATTTACTGCCAAGTGCAATTTAATTTTCTCTCCGGGTTTACTCTCGTCCTCCTCTCTTGTTTTGTGAGGAAAAAGGGAGCATTATTCTGTTCTCCCTCTGTGGAGGGATATGTCTTTGTCTCTCTGTTCTACAGCTGGAAGAGATGGACAGACCTGCTGTGTTCATGGAGTGAAGAAGAGCTGACTTATTCTCACCTGAGGACACAGGTAACACCACTGAGACATCCATATTTACCTTAAACCTCTCTCTCTCTCTCTCTGTCTGCTGTTGTAATAATAATAATAATAATAATAATAATCATCATCATCATCATCATCATATTAAATGGAATTTATCGTGTGTGTGTGTGTGTACTTGATTTTAATTCCACGAGCAAGTTATTCATTAAAAATGAAATTTAAAAAGTGGAATTAATCAGATGCGATTGTTTTGTATTTAATTATTTAATTGACACTGTTCTGATTGAGCCGGTTAATTACAAGATGACGTCATCGACCGTCGTTTAACAAACGCTTCTGAACGATTTGCTGCTCTGCTCACGGTGAGTGTGTGTGAGAGTGTGTGTGTGTGTGAGTGTGAGAGTGTGTGTGTGAGTGTGTGTGAGTGTTAGAAGGAAGAAAAAAGGCTCATTGTCTCTGAACTTGACCATCAGCGTAATGAAATAATCTCAGTCATCTAAATGAAAATGTGGGGCGCGTGCGGAGGTGAGGGGCGGGGTTAGGGGTCAGGGGACAGGGGTCAGGGTTTAGTGTTGGGGTCAGGGAAGGGTAATGAAATATGGCGTCGCAGTGAGTTTCTCACCATCAGCCTCATCAGCGCGCGCGTCTGTCTGATACCCACAGCTCATCGGACTGATCAGACTGGACTCCAGTTCATTCATGCAGCAGATACATTTACTCAGGAATGAATAGATTTACATGCTATTAGGCTCAAAGGATTTACACTCATCTTTCTTCCTCTTCTCCTTCTTCTTCTTCTTATTATTATTAAAATGTTCTCTGATCTCTGACAGTTTACTTGCAGGTTATTTTCAATCACATTACAGGATTATTATTGTAATTTTTTTTATTTAAATGTATAAAATTTATATAAATAACCCTGTAGTAGGCTGTCGCTAATTAATACACCAGGAAATAAATAAATAAATAAATAAATAACATGTATTTGTTTATTTATTTGTTTACACATTGTAACTATAAAGAGTACTTCAATTATTACTATCCTAATTGGTATAATTAGGATAATAATAATAATAATTGCAAATGTGAGTATGAATGGTTGTGTGTGTCTGTGTCAGGCCTGTGATGACCTGGTGACTTGTCCAGGGTGAACCCCACCTCTCACCCATAGTCAGATGGGATAGGATCCAGCCCGCCTGTGACCCTGTACAGGATAAGCAGCTACAGATAATGGATGGATGGATGGATAATTGCATTGAGTTAAGCATCATTTCTAATTTTCCACTGAAAAGGAAATAACTAACTCTCCTAATCAAGAGGTTTTGATTTTTCACTCTCAGACACAAAAGGTACTAAACTAAACGGTACCTTTCCTTGTCTCCCAGTGGTACTTTATAGTGTGTACCTTTTGTGTGCTGCTTATCTTTCAGCTCTACACCTGGATTACACAGGTGACCTGAAAAGGAAGATCTGATGTGTATTTGCTGATCTTATAGCATGCAACATTAAAGGTTTATTACATCTACATGGTACCACAATGGACATGGAAATGTTCTGTTTAGTACCCTTTCTTCAGAGAGTGTCTGGACAACTGCTATAGATATAGCTGTTTTACATGATTTTATTATTATTTTTATTATTTAAACCAAACAATGTTATGTCACAGAGCGATAATTTATGATGTATATGTGTATTTAAGTGGCATTATGCATGATATACTGTGTGTGTGTGTGTGTGTGTGTGTGTGTGTGTGATAGTCAGCTACAGCATGCCTTTATTTGTGATGTGTGTG
The DNA here is from genome assembly GCA_026153275.1 of Sciades herzbergii. NCBI lineage: Eukaryota > Metazoa > Chordata > Actinopteri > Siluriformes > Ariidae > Sciades > Sciades herzbergii. Next base: position 62,806,678 of record JAPFFA010000002.1, on the reverse strand, counting down.
ATGTTTGATGTACAACACAAAATGCTCCCTAATGGAAAAATCACACCTTTTGTTTGTGTTCCTGTGAGTAATGTGTAAAAAAAAAAAAAAACCTGTGAAGGTGCTTTTGACCATGTGATGCCCTGAAACTTTACATCACATGTTAATTGATGTGCATAATAGGCTGTGATCACGTGTGAACCACGTGACCTATATGTAAGAATTAACATGAAAATAAAATTAAAAAGAAGAATGAAGTAGACAAGAATCAGATGATGTTGATGGCAGTGATGACGATGATGATGATGATGATGCTTTCTATCTCAGTACCTTGTTCTTCTTGTTATCCTTGAAGGAAATGGGAAGTGAAGCTTGAGTTCATCTCACCTGAACTTGGAGCTCCACTGGGATTTTCTCCTGCTTCAGTGGATGAAATGAGCTCTGTCACTGACACACACACACACACACACATTCTTGCACTTCTATCTTTGTGGGGACTTTCACTGACATAATACAGTCCCAAGCCCCTTACCCTAACATTAACCATCACAACTAAATGCCTAACCCCACCCCTTACACTAACCCCACCCCTTACACTAACCCCACCCCTTACCCTAACCTAAACCTCATTCTGATCTGAACCCTCAAACTGAGTCTGAACCCTCAAACAGCCCTTTGAAGAAGTGAGGACCAAAGAAAATGTCCTCACTTCCAAAAAAATGTCCTAAATCTGTTGGTATAAAACGTGTTCCAGTCCTCAATATGCACACAGCTTGGACTTTGAGCATCTTTCCAGTTGATGGTTTTCTTATAAGAACATTTTGATTCATTATTTTGCTGCATTTCTTCAGAAAATGTCATCAATAGACCAAAAAAAGGAGATAAAATGTAGAGACACCAAATAAAGAAATAAAGTCCTTTAACCCAATTCAATGTAGTGTCATGTTTTCAGTTTTTTTGGGGGAAATATGTATTAAATGCAGACTCGGTTTGGTGTTGAACCTGTTTAGTAGTGTGAGTATTAATATTTGTAGGGTTTTAACATAAAAATAAATGATTAATGAGTTAATTCACCTCAGAAACACACTCAGAAATTAGACACAAAATGTTTAGAGAAGAAATTGATTTTTTTTTGTCAGTCAGTCAGTCAGAGACACCATGTACAGTAGCATCACAAAGCAGCTGATGAGAATGACAGCACTGAGGTAGTTTATCTACTGTAGTATATTTAGCTAAACGTAATGAACAGCTGCTAAATGATTTACTCTTTATGATTATATGACAATAATAAGTGATTACTGAGGGTAAAATTATGCTAATCTAATGCTAATCTCTCTCCAACACAAAGAAAACTGAACCATCTCAATCTCAGCCCAAGTTTAACCTGCAGAGAAGGAAAAGATCGGTTTATCGTATAAAAATGATAAGATGATATCATGGATTAACAGGTTTTTTTTTTTTTTTAATGAATATTAAAACAGAAATGATGACTGGTGAATACACACACACACACACACACACACAGCGGCGCCAGAAAAAAATGAATAATTACTCATCCTGTATCATTATTAGCTAACTAATGAAATGTTTTATAGGAGTAATATGTGTTAGTGATGATAAATCTCCACAGATTTGCTGAGAAAAGTGAATTTACTTTAAATACATAACAGAAGTTGTGAGGAAATATGCTAACAGGTGAACATTTGGTTTCAGGTTGCTAATCAGGATGCTAACAGTAGGCTAACCCTGAAGGACGCTTTGTTTCAAAAGGATTTAAACAGAAACAATTTTTAAAGCGATAATATGGTGCTAATCTGAACCGTGTTCCAGCCGGTTAACAAGTGCGAGCTGATAAAACTCCGATTTCTTCTTTTACGCAACGGCCGCCTGTATTTATAGCACCCGGGGGCTCCACCGGGACGCTTTCGTCACTTCCTGTGCGCTCTGATTGGTCAGTGCGGTGCCCCTGCAGCGTGAATGAATCAAAGCACTGCGAGTTTGTGTGCTTGTGAGCGCGCGCGCGCGTGCATGTGCGCAGACAGAGAAATAAAGAGAGAGAGAGAGAGAGAGAGAGGGAGAGGAGGAAAAGAGACGCGGCTTTTACATCTCACTCCTTCCATTTTGATTTTTTTTAGAGTTTTTTTTTCTTGCCTGGAGAGCTCCGAGCACAGACGCGCGCATGAATGTGAATGTGTGCGTGTGCGCGCGCGTGCATGTGTGTGCGTGTGCGCGCGTGTGCGCGTGCGTGTGAGAGAGAGAGAGAGAGAGAGAGAGAGTGTTTTTATCAGAGCGGATGAAAATGATGCAAAGCACCGCCGTGTTGCCCAGCGCGAGCGCCGTGAAGCCCGACATGCTCGTCCCACTGCAGCGTAAGATCTCTTCTTCATCCTCTTCACTCTGCTCTGAGGTTCATGATGATGATGATGATGATGATGCAGCAATATTGTTTTTAATTTTTTTATTTTTATATGTGCAGTAATCTGGAGTATCTTGATGGAGCTGAAATGCATAAACGCATCAGGTCCGACTTTAGCATCGCTTTCTGTTTATCATATTTCATGAGATTAAATCTTTATTTATAGCCTAATTAACACACATTAATGATTCATTTGATGATGATTAACATTCCTTCAAATCAAATATTTTCCATAGTAAAAAAAAAAAAAAAAAGCACATTGAAATGATCTTAAAATCACACCCAGTCAGATCTCCATGCACTTTTTTTTTCCGTCCCATCAATTCAATTTTCGCAAATATGTAATATTTTGATGAAAACAGCAATTTATATTTTACTTCAAAATACGGTTAGATTTGGATGATGGTACAGTCTGGTCACCTATCGCACTTACAGATGTGTGCAGATGTGTGGATGCGGACCAGTCTGGCCTGCGTTAATTCACATCTCTATGATCATTTCCTGTTTAAAAAAAAATCTCCTGAACTATATGAATAAATTCCTGATAACTGATTTTAAATCATGTTCTTTAAAAAGTATTGGCATTGTAAATTCCATCACACATCCTTGTTCTTCATGATTAGGCCACGACAAACTAGTGCAACCGAATCTTTATTGAAAATAAATAAATTAAAGCGGCTTTATTTATATTTGATGGACTACTGTATATTTTTCATTCCTCATGCTGATGTTTGCGTTTTATTTCTCCGAATCCGATCTCATTAAAGTGGTTTTAATCCTGTTATCCAGCTCCGGAGAGATTAGAGCTGAGTTTAGTGCCGTGTCTGAGCTCCGGCTCTGTAAATCCAAACCCTTATTCAATTAAATTAAATGAAATAAATTGCCTCTTTATCTTCACATCTGCTCGTCTGTTCAGTTCATCTGCTCTCCATAATCAGATCGAAGTCAGGGAGATAAATGTGGGTGAAAATCTACACAGCTGCACATTTACACATTTCAGGATTCACGCGCTTTTCTTTTTATTCTTTTTAAAAAAAATTTGGATTAAATATAATTCATGAACACGTGGCTGATGAAGTGCTTTATTTAAATGCTCCTACATGCAGTAGGTTAATGTTGGAGAAATAAATCATCAGTAAACAGATAATTCCTCATTTTATTATTAATTTGTTTCGTGTATTATTATTATTATTATTATTATTATTATTATCTTAAATATTATTTTATTGTTTCCTGTTAGTCAAAACATCATCACTGGAACATTTCACTTCCAAAACTATACACAGGATGCACCACACTGCTCCTGTCCCAACTTTATTGAAACGTTGCTAGAATTAAATTTATTTATTTATTTATTTATTTTAAAGAGCATATATTTTTCAGGTTAAAAAAATGACATTATGTCTGCACTATTTCCAATTAAATATGGGGTTTCCATGTTGTGCAAATCAACGCATTCTGTTTATTTATATTTTACACAGCATCCCAACTTTTTCGGGGATGTGAGTGCGGTTGTATTGCAGCGGATCTCCTTAAAAAATCGGAATAAATTCCGGCTTCAGGAATCAATAACGTCATAACATCCATTTTATTCTCACCCCAGTGGGTCTGCTAAATGCAGGGCAGTTGATGTGCTGCATCGTGCATGACCCTGTGTGTGTGTGTGTGTGTGTGTGTGTGTGTGTGTGTGTGTGTGTGTGTGTGTGTGTTTATATGGAGCTGAAGGGCTTGATGGAGATGGACTGAGCTGTGTCAAGACAAAACCCCCGAACTGAACCCTGCATGGGTTTTTTTTTTTTTTCAGTGCAGTTTCAGAGGGTTTTGTAACTTGTCAGTGTTTATCATTTCTAAATCACTTTCTCTGGTTCACACATTCCATCTTGGAATGATGACGAGAGAAGAGAAGAGAAACCTTTATTTGTCACATGCAAATAAACATGCACACTTCAAGCACAGTGAGATTCATCCTCTGCATTTAACCCATCTGAAGCAGTGAACACACACACACACAC
>JAPFFA010000002.1:62281245-62298695 GCA_026153275.1 Sciades herzbergii | reverse complement strand
ACACACACACACACACACACACACACACACACACACACACACACACACACACACACACACACTGTCTGTCTCTCTCTGCCTATTTCTCTCTATCTCTGTGTCTGTCTGTCTTTCTCTGTCTCTCTCAGTCTGTCTGTCTGTCGCTTTCTCTCTCTAAAAGCCTGATTGCCCTTTATCATTACCTTTGTTACCCTGAACATGAGATGACCTTTGACCCCAGCTGTTGTGTCTTTGTCTGCACCTGTGTGTGTGTGTGTGTGTGTGTGTGTGTGTGTGTGTGTGTGTGTGTGTGTGTGTGTGAGCTCAGTAAAGAAGTTGTAATTAACAGTGTCTGTGGTCTGTTTGGTTAACAGGAAGCCACATAATCTCACAGTAATATCCTGTTGTGTTTCAGCCTCGTTGCCGTGTTGTTTTAGTTTATTGCGTTTTTTCCCGTCTGCATTAATATTAAAAATATATCCTGCTCCTCTCCCCTGCGGCTCCACCGGCCTTTCTGACCGCTGCGGATTCTCCGTCTCGGATCATCGATGAGATTTGTGTAAATATTTATTGGAGCGGCTCAGGCTGGTCTGAGTGTTCAGGTTTGACGAGCAGTTAATAAATGTTTCTGTGCTCAACTTCCTCTCCGCTTTATTGCTTTAATTCTGTTAAATAAATTCACAGACGGGTCAAACTGAGGCCGCGCTCCGATCCTGTTTTTCTTTGTTAGTTAGGACACAAACATGCGCTTGAGGTCGACAACTCATGGGACTTTTACATTTTTTCCCAAAGAATTGTAATTTGTTACTTTAACCAACATCAAAAAATGTACACAGTATACAATCTTGGAATTTTTTTTGTTTGATGCCTAAAGTTAATGAAAGCAAATTGGTAATAAAAAATATATACTTTAGCAAGCCAGTCTTCTGTGGAATGATATTTGCATAAATGGGATTTGACATAGATTTTTTTTAATTGATCCAAATTTTCATCATTTATGATGGAATTCTCTATAAAGTTACATGAGACATTATCACAAAGCAGGTTGACAGAAATAAATAAATTCAATTGAATTTATAAATTTATCCCAATGATCAACCCTGAGGTGACGGTAGTGAGGAAAGACTCCCTCAGATGACACGAGGAAGAAACCTTGAGAGGAACCAGACTCAAAAGGGAACCCATGCTCGTCTGGGTGATAACAGATAGCGTGATTATAAATAACTCACTTCTATAACTGTGTCCTATAGAGTCACAAAGTATAACCAGGAAATTCATTATAGTTTAACAGGAAGTCTGTTTTGTTGAATTTATAAACTCTTCATTGATGGAGACTTGAGTGTAAAACTGTTCATGACAACTGCAGTCCTAAAGTTATCAAGTTAACTGTAGTCCTCAGCCATAAAAGCATTACTGTAAGAGTCCAGAGCGTCCTCCAGGTGTGACTTTCAACTGTCTATATGGGGCCGTCCTCCACAGGAGCGATGTCATGAGACTCCAGCCAGAAGTAGGGCATCAGGATGGATCAGGCAGGTCAGAGGAGCAGAAGAGGTCGGGGTGGCGATAGCATCCATACGTCCCAGTTTACCAAAACACTTGATACCCGAGGATCCTCCAGATCTGCTGCTTTACCTGATTAAAAACTATTCACAAAAGACTTGACTAAACAGACATGTTTTCAGCCGAAACTTAAACGCTGAGACTCATTAAACTTATTCAGTTTGGTTTGTACTCCATAAATTAAATTAAATTTAAAACAGAATTCTGTCTAAAAAATATAAAAAAATGCAAAAGTGTAAAAGGCAAAATTGTAAATTGTTCATGAAAAATAATAATGTTTTTTTTGTTCACAAAATTAATTTTCCTCATTTTGTATTTATTTCATTAAATTCAGATTTGATTTGGTTCAACTGATTTCAAACACAATTAAAAATTGTGCTGTTTGTTAATTTGTGCAAATCTGAAATTAGAATTTGATGCACTGAATTTGAAATATTATCAATTTATTCTAAAAAGTATGCATTAAATGTTATGAAATTAAATGTACCTCCAAATTTAAATTCAATTCATTCATTTGTTCGTTTCAAACCTGATATACAGTTACATAAGATTGAAATTATTGTGACATAAAATATTACTGCATGGAGATTTTGTAGATTTTTGGATATTTTTCTGGCCCTGAAATTTGCTCCACCCCCTTTCAAAATCAGAGCTGCTCTGCTTCGCATCTTTCTTTCAAAAGTAAATGAGATAAAGCATACTGAGTTTAACCAGAGGGGGCGGTAATGGGATGTAATTCCTCATGTAGGCAGCAGAGGGTGAAAAATCACAAACCGCTGCTTTAAAGATCAAAGATTTTCAACTAATTCAATTGTGTTATATTGTTGGAGTAAACTGCATATTTTGGAATTGAGAAATACAGAATCTTGGTTTTGGAGGGTATTCTGAAGCGACTCAAGATGTTTAAATAAATGTAATATGAACTTTATTTTTTATGTTTTATTGATTTTATAATAATAATTTAACCCAGTGAGGAGAATCATGTGGGCAGTTTATACATATTTTATAAAGAATGTTTATTTAACAGATCATTAAACTGCGGAAAATTGATTCTTTGTGCAAAAGTGATTGAATTCCTGAGCTGCATTGTACCGAGACGTTTTTAACGGCGTAAATAAAGCACGGCGAGGTTCACTGTGTCGTGTTGCTATGCTCCAGGATTAAAGCAGAAAATAAATCTGTGTGAACGTCAGTTATTGGTGTGTTTGGTATTATTAGAAGAAGGATTGTTGTGTCCAAAGTTTGGTTTTGCGCCAAATTAATTCTCATAAAAGATTTTTACCAGATTTCTTATAAAATGTTTAAAATCTCAGATGTTCGAGAAGGAAATAAAACCAAAGAGGAACAGGCCATAAAGAATCGAGCAAAATCTGTGTGTGATAATAAAAAAAAAAGAACATTCTCAAGAATTCTGAACTCTGCGTGTTACGAGATCGTGATTTTCCCGTAAACTGAAACGTAAAGATGGTGAATGTTGGGTTTGTTTGTTTGTTTTTTGAGTTGTTTGTAAATCTGGGTGAGTTTTTTTTCCCTTTGTTTTTCTTTGGACTTTCTGAGAGTTTCAGGGAAATTGAGTCCCCTGTTCTTAATTTTTTTATTTTATTTTTTTGTTAGTCACTCTGTGGGATTTTTTTTGTGCCCGTTTAAGCCACCTGGTCATGACATCATTAACGAGGTGGCGTCATGTGACACCCACTAACGAGTGGCTGTTTTTATGGGAAAGAAATCCCATCTGTTTGGGGAAACAGTCATTCAGCCAAACGCTAATGACGAAGACTTTATTAAAAAAAAAAGAGAGAGAAAGACAGAGAGAAAGAAAGTGAAGCAAGTGCAGTTTGGAGAAAAAAACTCTGAAGTTGTGTAAACATCCACAAAGCCGTACAGCGACGTTTGGGAGTAACACAATATGGCGTCGTTATTGAATTAAGCCAACGTGTCGTAATTCCTGGACGTGTTAGCAGCGTATTAGTAATTCTTTATAAATCTGTTTTATTTCATTTTCTCTTCCTGCCTCATCATCGTTCCTGCTATTCCCACGTGAGAAAGCCGCCTCGTGATCCGGAGTCAGAGTGCCTCCAGTGTGCCGAGGCAGCGTGACTCAGCATGACGACGCTGTAAACGAAGCTCTCTGGCAAGCAGACGGAGGGAAAAAAACCCAGCTTCTGGGAAAAAGATGGGCTCGCTCTGGGTTGTGTCATTCGTTACCCTGTGTTCAATTTTGTGACAAAATTACTTGCAGTCCACCGTAAATCACTCACGTTTATGACACGTGTTCATAACCGCTACTTCCTCGGCCAAACTTTTTTTCATTCATCTGAGAAGTGCAGGTCCAGCCTGTGATGGAGGACGGAGTTCACACTCATCTTTATTTTATTGTTTATTTTTAAAGCTGTTTCACTTTTTCACTCTGTCACTCTTTCACTCGTGTTCCTGTTTCACTTTTTTACTGGTTTAATCTTTTCAGTATTTCACACTTTTCTTTATATTTTTTGTTTACTGGTTCATTCTTTCACCTTTTCACATTTTCACTCTTTCACCTTTTCACTCTTTCACCTTTTCATTCTTTCACTCTTTCACCTTTTCACTCTCACATTTTCACTCTTTCACCTTTTCACTCTTTCACCTTTTCATTCTTTCACTCTTTCACCTTTTCACTCTTTCACCTTTTCACTCTTTCACTCTTTCACCTTTTCATTCTTTCACTCTTTCACCTTTTCACTCTTTCACCTTTTCATTCTTTCACTCTTTCACCTTTTCACTCTTTCACTCTTTCACCTTTTCTCTTTCACCTTTTCACTCTTTCACATTTTCATTCTTTCACACTTTCACTCTTTCATTCTCCTGTATCTCTTCATTTCTTGCTGGTTTAATCTTTTCAGTATTTCACCTTTTCTTTTAATTTCTTTATTCACTGATTCATTATTTTACCTTTTCATTCTTTCACCTTTTCACTCGTGTGTATTCCTGTTTCGCTTTTTTACTGGTTTAATCTTTTCAGCATTTCACTCTTTCAATTTTATTTTGTTCACTGTTTCATTCTTTCACCTTTTCACTTTTTCATTCTTTCACTCTTTCAAACACTCGACTCTTCGGCCTGTAGGAAAGTTGGATGAGGGAACCTGCTCCATCGCACATACATCATGGAATTTCCTCTTTTCTTTTTTTTTTAGTGTGAAAGATTTATTAGTGAGTTTTGGACGCTGAAGCACACTGAGCCTCTCGCACGCTGCCAGCTCACTCGCTTGCTTTCAGAGCTGAAGAGAGGCTTTTTGTGAGCAATCAACACAGCTAGCGCAAGATGAAACGTCTAGCGCCATTAGCTAATTAAACAAGCGGACGGCGCATGAGGCGACTTTTCCCTGCGAACGCGGGCGGAAACCCGAGCCGTCTGGGCCGCGCCATGACGTTGATATTAATGGGTTTGTACCAGAACGAGCCGCTGACATCCCGAGCCGTCTGCTCCACTTAGCGCTGGCCATGTTTCCGTTAGCGCTGGCTACCTGTTTTGTCACGACTTTATTTCACTTCGGTGTAGATTGTGTTTATTCTGGCAGTGCTGCTTCTAAAGTCAGAAATAAAATCAAACACTGTGTGTGTCGTGCTGTTATAGTAAAATAATCAACAATGGCGTGGTGTGATGAAGTGGAGACACTGTTTATCACCGTGAAGTGGGTTATTTTCTGACAACGGCACGTCCCCGGGTGTTTTATTCCTCTTACGTCACAGCAGTTATACTGCTGTTATAGAAAACTAATCAACACATTCTGACCAGTCAGAGTCCAGGATTCAGGAACACTCTGATGTAATTCCTGCTACGTTTAGTTACACAGCTGGACCGTTTACCCGGCTAACAGCAGCTAGCATGTGTAGCATGTTTTGCACGTTGTTTATGTTTATTTTTACTTAGTTATATTTCTCCAGATAGCGACTGCAAATCCAAGAATATTACCAAGCTAACGTTTGCTAGCATGAGAGTTTTGTGTCATATTACCGCTTATTACCTTCTATTTCATTTATCCAGCTAACAGCAGCTAGCGTCTGTGTTATCTGCCATATTATTGCGTATTAATTCCTGTTATATTCACCAAACTCACGTCCCTGAGCATAATTGTCCATGTGTTCTGTTATCGCTAATTATTTACTAATATTTACCCAGAATTAGCATGTGTGTTGTATTTTGCATTGCTGCTGATTACTTCCTGTTATGTTTACATGACTAATAACAGCTAGCACGTGTGATGTGTGGTACTTATTTTTCTTTTCAGTTCCTCCTTTTGGAAGTCATGAAATCATCCATTTCTGTTCTTTTTAAATTATTAGATTGAATTTAAATGTTCAAACGCTGAAATTGTTGAAAGTGTTTCATTAGTTTTAAATGAATGAAAGGAAAAGTGTTTCATTATACCGTTTTTTTGTTGTTGTTGTTTTGTTTGGTTGTTTATTTCAATTTTCTCATTTCTCCACATTTTGGGCACATGTGATCCGGTGTTCTGTTGGTTATAAAACGTGTAACGTGGCCCACATGTGAGAGGTGTGTTAGTGCAGCTCATCAGGAAACTGACGTCTTGGCTCCATGTTGAAAATCTCGCGAATGCCTCGTGCTTGTTTTTCCCTTGTTGAAAGACGCCAGGCCAAGATTCTGTCTAGTCGTAAAACATTTCCAGTCAATCAGTCCGCTAATGCAATCCAGTCTCTCGTTCCTCTTATCGTCTCTGTTCACGTTTTCTTCAGCGTTAATATCTCCCTGCTTGTTCTGAGAATCTCTGCATGTAGCTTTGCATTATTATGATTACTATTCTTATTATTATTGTTGTTTAATTAATCCATTTTACGTTCGATAGCTGAGCTTCAACACGTCCCTGGCGCGCGCACATTTTGCGCTAATGCTAATCAGATTAACCGTGGAATGCGCCGTTAGGAATTGTTAATTTCCCCAGCGTTTACAGCTCCTCATGACAGAGAATGAGACGCTACGATGCTCTTATAGTGTGTCATAACTGTCCCGAATCCAAGCTTTAATCGCTTTAACCACGAAAAAAAACCCCGAGCTGTATCGGTTTACTAATACAGTGGAGCTGAGCGAACTGGGCCTCGCTGTTTCAAAAGGCTTTAAATCCTGATTCCCAGCAGAGACGGTGAGCTGCATGTGCTGAGAGAGTTCCACGCTCGCTAATGACCCTCATTTAGCCTTGTCTTACACCAGAGGGACGAGCGGATACGTCTCATTCCGCTGAGCTAATAATGGACTTTAATAGAGCAATGTCAAGGCTCATTATGTCAATATTTACACTGCTAATAACAGCTAGTATGCATGTTAGCATCAGTTTTTCACACGTGGGACCTAGAAATATGTTTTATCCATTTATACCTGCTATATTTTATAGCTAAAGCACTATTCAGTCAACAAATATGGTGTGTATAATTATATGCTGTATTACAGTCACAGAATTCTCAGTTCTGATTGGTCGGTAGGTTTCTATAGTGCAGCTGCAAATCACAGCTTTATATCAATGAGCTCATTCTTTCTGATACATTATCGTTTCTATAGCAACAGCTCATTCACAGGGACGAGTAGAGCGAATGCTCCAGGCAAGCATGCAGCATTTATGGAAGGAGTCTCCAGTGTTAACACTTTCTAACAGTCAGACGTACAGCTTTAACTCTAAGTTTTCCGACGTCTTTAGGACAGACGAGTTGACACTTCTTTGCGGTTTCTCGGTAACGTGATGTAACAAGCTGTGTTTTTTTTTTTTATTATTAACTTTGAGAGATTAAAAACAAGAGGTTGGTGAGGGAACGACTGTTTATAGCTGCTATAATATAACTTAAGTGAGAACTTGGATATTCCACAACATTAAAGTGACATGGGTCGATGTATTCAAAAGATGAATAGTACCCTGTTGAACTAGAATAACCCCGAGGTACTTGAACCATGCGCTGTATTGCCCGCTGCCTCACGTCTGTGAAGGAGAATGAGCTGGAAAAACACTGCACACTAATGTTTACACTCAGGTACAGAAACGGCCGAAGTTTATACTCATTATCATATTATAATCAGCGAAGTCGCAACAAACATGGTGGAACCGGTGCCGTCCGACACAGAAGCGAGCGCTCGAGAGCCAGCGATATTTCCTCGGCTTGTTTGCTGTCTTTTCTGGCGTGTTTTGCCTCTGACAATGTCAGATCTTTCCTTAAAATTGTTGTATTTTTTGTCTCGATTTAGGAGTCTTCGTTCGATCTGGGCGATCCGCCTTGTTTGCTGTGGCTCCACGGTCGTGACCGCTGACCCACATATAACCTCACATGACTTTTCCAAACTGGCTGCTGAGCGAGCGGTTTGTAAACAGACTAACACATGGTTAGGATGCCCCATGTTAGGAAATAAAATGTATTGAAACAATATGATGCATAACAGCTATGGGGATGGGTATCGGCTCAAACAATTCAGAAAGGGGAGAGGATTAAATGATTCCTGAACCAGCACATCGACCTGTGTCACCTTTAAATGTAGCTATAAATGGATAAAAAGTATGAGGAGGTTTTCTATAACAGATAAATTGTAATCATTGGGAAATTGCTGTGCTGTAAGAGGAATAAAACACTCGGGGATGTGATGTTACAGGAAAATAATGTAGCATGTAGGTAGTAGCGACAGTAACGCTGCTTCATCACACCACCCTGGTGTTGATTAATTTCCTGTAACAGCGCAACACACAGAGTGGTTTATTATGTAAATAAAAACACGACAGAGGATACAGTGTAGTGTAGAGTTGTGCATGGAATGGAAGCGAGGCAGAGTGTGTGTGTGTGTGTGTGTGTGTGTGTGTGAGAGAGAGAGAGAGCAAGAGGGAGAGAAACTCACAGCTTCCAATCCACTTGCTTCTTTCCAGACACGCCTCACACATATGTCCCCCCCGTGGTTTTTAACATCTCGCTCGGATTCATCGCTCACAAGTACGCAGAATTCCCAGCGTTGTTACACACACACACACACACACACACACACACACACACACACACACACACACACACACACACACTCCTTATTTCCCCCTTTTCTCCATTTTTGCGCACACATTCCAAACACTAGCCACAGTATCCTGCTGCATCAGATCCAGATTTTGTGAAAACACACACACACACACTCAGCCTGTGATGAGGATTTATGAAGGCGTTTATGAAGTGTGTAATCCCTCAGCAACCTTATGATGGTTATCAAATGATTATGTTTACATTTATGGCTTTGGCAAATGCATTTACTCCATAATAATAATAATAATAATAATAATAAAAGCAGCTCTGTGAAAACACTGCGATTAAAGGTGCAGTCTGTAATATGTAGAGCCCTCTGCTGGCCACGAGGCAAACTGATGTAATAATTAATAAACATCTTGTTAACTTGACCCCGCCTCCATTGTTGAAACAAATTTGTAGAGCAGCTGCTTGTCCAGGTGAGGGCGGAGCCTGTTACTGTCCATCCATCCGAGTTGCATCTTTAGTAAATAATGGCACCATCTGTATCACATCCAGCCTCTCCACAAACATTCATCACACACCGTTATCAGCGAAAACACTGTCCAGGTGAATTCAATAAAAACTGCTCGCTGTTAATAAACAAACGCAACAAAGACGTCTGGGAAGTGTGAGACTCAGAGTGTGTGAGATGCAGTGTGTGTGTGTGTGTGTGTGTGTATGGATAGGTATATATCTATGTCATGTTAGTCATCATCATCGCCATTTCTCATCTGATCACCACCATGATTGGCATCATAACTCGCGTGGTAGCCGTTATCGTCTTTATGTTTGGCAGTCGTCACTGTCATGTTTGTTCTCATCAGTGTCATGTTTCGCAACATCATTGTCATGGGAGTCATTATTACAGTCCTGTTTCACATCACTGTCATGTTTTGCATCATCATGGTCATCTGAATCGCAGTCAGGTTAGTCATCGTCACAGTTATGTTAGTCATCACTATCATTTTTTTCATCACTTTCATGGTAGTCATCATCACCGTCATGTTAGTCATCACCATCGGGCTAGTCATCATTGTCATGTTTTACATCGTCACAGTCATCTTAATCACTGTCATGTCTGTCATGATCACTTTTCATGATCGTCATCATCACCAGCATGTTAATCATCACTGTCGTGTTAATTATCACTGTCATGTTTTGCATCATCAGGTTCATCTTGATCACTGTCATGTCTGTTATTATCACTATCATGGTAGCTATCATCACTGTCAGGTCAGTTAACACAATCATGGTCGTCATCATCATTATGGTAGCCATCACTTGTTGCATCATCATAGTCATCTTAATCACTGTCATGTCTGTCATCACTACTGTGTTACTCACCATCATTTTCTTGTTTGTCATCACCACCATCATGGTTGACTTCATCACTGTCATGTCTGTTATCGGCACGGTGATGTCGTGGTTAGCACTGTCACCTAACAGCAAGAAGGTTCTGGGTTCAAACCTCACAGCTGACGAGGGCCTTTCTGTGTGGAGTTTGCATGTTCTCCCCGTGTCTTTGTGGGTTTCCTCCAGGTGCTCTGGTTCCCCCCACAGTCCAAAGACATGCAGGTTCGGTAAAATACGCAGCCACTGGGGTCATACAACACGGTGTTGGGAAAGGTTGCATCAGGAAGGGCATCCGGTGTAAAACCTATGCCAAATCAAATATACGGAACAGATCCACTGTGGCGACCCCGAATGAACGGGAGCAGCTGAAAGAAGAAGATGTCTGTTATCCTGAGTGTCATGTTAATCATCACTGTCTTGTTTGTCATCATTATCATGGTTGTCATCATCTCCATCCATGTCTGTTATCCTGACTGTGGTCTTTGGCATCATCACTGTTATGGATGTCGTCATCAATGTCATGTCCGGCATCTTCAACATCATGGTCATGTTTATCATCATTGCCACAGTTATTGTCATCGAAACCATCATGTTTATGATCGCTATTGTAGGAGCCATTGTAAGGTTTTTCATAACTGGATGTAAATATCATTGCCAGTAATAAATATTGCCGTGTGATTTACAGACATCATCACCATCGTCAACATCCTTTTTCGTTTGTTAAAAAAAAAAATTAAGGAACCGAAGCACCAGAACCTTGTACAGTAGTTGCTCTCGGAGGTAGTGATGCATCATGGGAGATAGGATCTCATGTTTCACATAAACCATGATGTGATGTTATCTTTGATGTTTGTTCTTTTCTGTCAATGCTAGATTAATAAATCTGAGTCAGAGCTGATGAGTCAGACTCGTATTGAGTCATATGTAACGATATCTAGTTGCAGATGCAGGGGTGGGATCCAGTCACGCTGTATTAAACACACAGATGGAAAAGTGAATTTCGGATTGTTGAGAAAGCGTTTCAGTTATGTGTGGGCGATCTGCGCTCACCAGCCTCGCGCTCACGTTACCGCTAAAGCAAACAATTGCGCAGTGAGAAACTCCAGCTCCGATCCTTCATGAATACGAGACCGTAGGCTGTAGAATTAAATAACACAGCAGGGCCTCGTTATCCGTTTCACTTTCTCCCAGCAGACCAGCGGCGGAATTTCTGAAGCCGGTTCTGTTTTAGCTGTATAAAGATGTCCGAGTCAGCAGTTACGGTTCTGTGAGCAGGAGGTTATGGGGTTGAATCCCAGCACGGTTACCGAGCCACTGTTGGGCAT
The DNA here is from genome assembly GCA_026153275.1 of Sciades herzbergii. Classification (NCBI taxonomy): domain Eukaryota; kingdom Metazoa; phylum Chordata; class Actinopteri; order Siluriformes; family Ariidae; genus Sciades; species Sciades herzbergii. The sequence goes on along the minus strand of JAPFFA010000002.1, from coordinate 62,287,464 downwards.
TTGATCAAGATCGTGTTTTGGACTGAATGCTTGGCAATAAATATTGAAATGGATATTGTGAAATATTGAATTCAGTGACCACATGGTACAGAGGGAAAGACGAGGTGTAACAGCTGAGTGTGTAAAAGCTGCAAGGCTAATGTAGCTAACAGAACGGAGAGAGCAATGAAGGGACAGAAGGTTCGGTGCTACTGTGACTTGCGTTAGGATTCTGTACATCTTAGACACAACGTCTACACTTTGCCTCTGTTTGTGGAAATTTATTAGATTTAATCCTGATTATTTGCTATAAAACAAAACCTTGGCTGATGATGAGTGACGAGCCCAATCTGGCAACCCAGTCATAGGTGCTTTCAGACTGGAGGAACTTTTTCATAGTTCTTAGAACTGTTGGAGGAAGTTCCCCCTTTTTTCTGAGTCCACACAGCAGGAAATGATGACGATCACAGTTACATAGGTTCTGTTCCTATACAAGAGGCACCATGAGTGATGTAAGTGCATGATGATTGGTCAAACACGAGCCAATGCAGCACCGCCAACCGCCATTTTTAAAAATGTGCGGTAATAACTCTGTGGAGCTGAATGAGGCCGCGAGCACGCTGAGACACGATCACACAACAATGAAGAAGTATGTCAGAGAGTGATTTTTTTTTTTTTTTAAGTCTTGGTGACTCAAAAGAGATGATTATTATTTCACTGGAATTGTAAATGAATGAAGCGGTGAATGAGAACTTCGGCACGAATATTTGTTGTAATTGTTTGCAACTGTAGTCTCTCATACTCTTGATTTCTCCATCTCTCTCTCCTTCTCATCAGTTTGTCATCTTTCCTGTCTCTCTCTCTCTCTCTCTAGTTTTTATCTCTCTTTGTCTCTCTAGTTTTTATCTCTCTCTCTCTTTGTCACTCTATTTTTCTATCACTCTCTGTTCTCTTATTCTTGCTCTTTCTCTCTCTCTCTCTCTCTCTCTCCTCATGTTCCCAAAGTGAGTAGATAATTAATGCCGCGTCTGCTCCCTCTCTCTTTCCCTCTCTCTCTTCCTCTATAATTAGCCGTTAGAGGCGCTCAGATGAGATGATGGAGTGATGGACTTTACGTCCCGTCTGTCATCAGCACCAGAACCTCGGCAGTAAACAGATCCATTGACTCCGCCGGCCACTCATCTTCTCCGCTCTGTTTTACTCTCAGACTGTAAGGAGAATGTGATGACTTTTAAACCCCATGTAGTGGACCAGTGAGAAGCCGTAGAGGTTCAGGTCTTGGTACTTGGTGCACTTGGGAGGAAAAGGGTACTTCAGGGGTTTCTTCTGGAGAAGTGCCCAAGATACACAAGGAAGCGTGTTTTCTATCATCGTAAGGTCATTTTACGAAAACATAACTCTGAAATGCTTTTCAGTACCAGTGAGCAGCGTTCGAACCGAGGTATTGAGCAGCACCACATCTGGATCCGTCTGAAATAAAAAGGAAACAGTATCAAGTGTTTGAGTTCTGGAGCGTTTCTCTGTTCTGGGAACAATTTCAGTCCAATTCTGGTGTTAGTGTTAAGGTCAGAGTTAGTGACTGTCACGTATCTGGTGCTGATGAGTGCACGAGGTTCTTGATTTAGTCTTCACAGGTCACTTCCTGTCGCAGTTCTCTTTAGATCGAGGTCTCAGAAACATGACACACTCTAGGGAAATTTTTTTTTCTGAGAAATTTTCCTCGAAGTTGTTGCTTGCATCTGGACAGCAGGTTTGGTCACCTCACATCATGTGTTTAATCAAGCTCTGGTTTTGAAACCTTAAAGACAAACAGAGATGAAGAAATAAAAGAAGAATTAAAAAAGGTGAAACAAACAGCGGAGGAATTTCTCGTCTCATTCCCAAATGAGTTAAAAAAAAAAAAAAACAGCAGTAGGGCCAGATTTCAGGACTTTAATTGAATTTAATTGAAATTAGGCTGGCGATTTGCAGCAGATGAAGCTGGCTGTTAAAAGCGCTGACGTTCTGGATGTGGAACTGATACGTGTAAACGATGTAATGGGAATGTTTCAGGGCAAGCTGGCTTTAATTTAGTGCCCTGACGAAGTGCATGAGGAAACCTGTCTCCCCTTAGCTGTCTCGCTGAATCATATGGATATAATTTCATCCATTTGCGCCGCTCTGCTCCATGCCTCGCTCCAGGGCTTTTGGAACACGACCGATTAAAGTCACATGTTTCTCTCAGGTCTGGTCTTCTGTGGAAAAAAAAAAAAATCCTCACACTTGTCATTCAGCAGCAGGAACGTAGAGTTCATTTTTATAAGCGTTTAAACGGCGCTCTGATCCGCGAAACATGTTATAACACGCTCCGTATAGGAGAACACAGGAACTCGCGAGGAACTCGTTAGAAGTCTGTTCGCGCTTTGGCTTTAAATAATTACACGTAATAATGGATTGGATGTTGCTCACGGCCCCAGGGTTTCAGCGGTGTCCACAGAAACCTGCAGAACGTTCTCAGCCTAATGGGAACTGTATGGGAACTGTCCAAAATCACCAACGCGAGTAAGGACCTCTGTAGACCACTGTATCAGGGTTACAAGTTATTATTTTATCTTTATACTCTTTCTGAAAGGCCTCACTAATGGGTTCTTTGGTTCATCCCTCTCAAGGAACCCTTAAACATTCAATGAAGACCCTGAAACTTTTAGAAAGTTTAGACTATATATCAGTATTCTTTGCTTCACCCATGTTCTGGGGGAATGTTTAAAGGTTCTACATGGACTGTTTTGTTGTCAGAAAGGTTTCCAGGTAGAACCCTTAATTAATCAATGAACCCTTTCATTGTTTTCTTCATAATATCACATAGATTGCACCATCTACTTTTCTACAAAGGGGAAAAAGAGGTTCTTCAAGGGTTCCTTAATGCTTTGATGGATATTTAGGGTTCTTATCTTCCAAAAAATGGTTCTATGTGTAAGCACCTATGTACTTTAAAGGTACTAAATGTTCTAAAATTAAGCACCAAGAGTGTAACACAGAAAGAGGAATTTTTAAAAAAAATCTCAAAACCTGGAAAGAACGTTTTTGTAAGCTAAGAACCTTTAATTATCTATTGAACCCATGAATAAACACTTTTTCTTCTTAATACTGTACCTAGAATCGTTTGTACCCTCCCCCCCCCACACATACATACATACATACATACATACATTTTACACTCTTAGGAAGAAAAAATGGGACCAGTTCTCCTAATGGGTTCTTTGGTTTTGTCTCTCTGGAGGAACCCAACCATGATTGTTCTATCTAGAATCCTACAACAGAGTTCTACAGTCAGAACAGGGTTCCAAATAGAACCCTCTTGGGAACCTAAGAACCCTGAATTAGCTACTCAGTCCAACCCTTAAAGGATATTTAAAAATGGTTTCTGCTTGTGTCCTGAGATCCAGCAAGCTCAATATTGGACTCCTGAGCAGGTACTAGTGACTAAGAAGAAAATCATTTGGAGTTTGGACCACACAGGGGTTCTTGACTTCCAGAAAAAGGATCTATGGGGACCCAGAGGGACGTAAATAGCTCCTGGTTCTCTGTAGACCACTACACGGGGTTTAAAAGTCATTGGTACAGTATTATCGCTACAGTCTTGGAAAAAAGGCTCCATCGATCATCCTAATAGGATCCTATATATGTTCTATACAGAAGCTACAACAGTTTCGTTTAGCTAAATGTTGAACTCCTGAGAGGTTCTGGGTGTCAAGATGAAAATATCGAGCAATAATTTGGAGTTTATATCAAACACTTTGTTGCAGGGTTCTAAATAAATCCTTCCCCCAAGATGCACAACCAGAAACAAGTTGTAAATTGTTTAAAGTGTATGCTCAAGTAGGGACATAAAACATTACTAGCGCTCTCTAGTCATCAAATGGTTGTCTACTGGACCTCTAATGCCCTTGATAGGTTGTTGGAGGCATCAAATAATCCCTATGTAGTGCGCATATGACTTGAGCAGGGACCTGCCTCACATCTGACTCATGTTTAAAGTTTATAAACCCTTATTTTATGGATTATGTCATGCCCTACCCTGTGTAGTGACATACAGTGCATTATGTAGCATACAGAAGTAACTAAACACCCTTCCCTCCTCCCCTTGGTAGTGTTTGTTCTAGATGCTGCCAACACCGTGTTTTTTTTTCCACTCTGTGTCCATGCTGAGCCCATCAGGCCATCTCTGAACCGGTCGTGTCTCATTTCCGCTGTATGACTCGATGCCTTTGCCGCCGTTAATCAGCTCGGACCTGACTGTCACTCCGAATGTTTGCTGAAGGCTGTGAGGGCTGTTCGCGAAGGGAGCGGCGCCAAATACGCCTCGCTCTCGTCCACTCGGAGTGATCATCAGCGCGACTCGCTGCCTTCTTAGGCTTTCAGAGACAGAAGATAAACACAGTTTTACGGTGTTTAATCATTGCTAAATGTTTTTCATAGCATCATAGGAGTGCAGGAAGTCTCAGACAGATTCCTACTGGACACCTAGTGCACTTTGTAGGGTGTAGAAGACTATATTTTATAATTTGATCTCCAGACGTTAGTTTGAGGCATTTGTTTTGGACCAGATCTTCAAGTAGCATGAAATGTCGAATGGCTAGCTACATTTGATTCAGGTCCCCTATATACTAAAGGTACACTACACGCATAGGGCATGATGTAATGGCTACTATTTAGTGCAGTTTGGATATAGTGCACTTTATAGACTGTAGAAGTAACTTGTCATACCCTAGAAAGTGTAGCAAGGTGAAACCTCAATCCTAGTGTACACTATGTCCATCCACCCTACATAGGTAGGTACACTACATAGAACTTGATATATTGGCTCCTACAAACTATTTGGTGCACTAGCTGTCCAATGGAGAGCCATTTTGTAGGTGTAGTAGACTAGATAGCCTATAGGGTAAGTCATAAGCCATTGTTTCATACCCTATGTAGTGCATTTAAATAGGGAGTAGGGAACAGAATCACAACTATCTACTGTAGTGCACTTTATACTATAGGAATCTTTGGGATTCCTGTTGCTACTTCCTGTACGTGTTAATAATAAGCTAATAATGTATGAGCTTCTGGTCAAGGCTAATGATTAAATCAGGTAGCATGATGTAAAGGCAGAGTAACCATGGAAACAAGACAAAAATGTCTGGAGCATCAACATTTTCCTCAGATCTGTTGCTAAATTACTAGGAAAAAAAATCAGTGTGACTAAAATTACCCAATAAATACACTTAGCATGAAATGCTAATTCCATTTCAACAAGATTCCGCCATATTGACAAAAAGTCAGCATTGTGTTCAAAGTTCAGACTCAAAATCTCAAAATCTTTTCATAAACAGGAGTGCTAATATAACGTTAATTAAATATAGCATGTGACAAAACGTTAGCATGAAGCTCTAATAATGAGCATAAAAATAGCAAGGATCAGAAGGAAATAATTAACAAGCTAACATACATGGCTAGTTAGGGAGTTAGCATTAACATTAGCTAAGCTAACTAGTTAATGTAAGCATGACACTTTGTTAGATAGTGGATTAGCTTAGCTGATGTTGCCAGACTGTTATATTGTGTAATGAAAAGCAGTGTTTTATGCAAAGCACTACAAGAAGATGCGAAGAAATGAAAAGAAAAGCTAGCGCTGATGTCACGCAATCAGTGATGAAGATTGCAGTTGCTGGGTGGGAGTTATGTTAGGCTCCGCCCCCACTGACTCAGGCACTTTTCATTCAAGCAAAATCGATTGTACTGTATATCTGAAAAGGTGTGTGTGTGAGAGAGAGAAATGGACGAAAATTCTACTACGATGTTTAGATTTCGCTTCATGCTAGCTTTGTGAGGTATCCCACAATGCACTGGTGCTCAGTTTGAGCAGTAATTGGTTGCCATGATTGCGTCGCTCACCGTGGACTTGTAAAATCACCTCAGCCTTAAATGTGTACGACGTGAAAGAAAGAAATGAGTGATTATTTCCCTCTGCGCATAAACACATACATGCTAACACACATGAGCGTGCAAGTGGTGTGTTTTTCTTTCTTTCTTTCTTTCTTTCTTTTGTCTACACTACTCTTAGAGCTGCTGTTACAGGAAATAAAGCAACACATTCTGACCAATCAGAATCCAGAATTCATCAGCACTGTGAGAAATTAATTCTCATTATCTGTAGCCGCTTTATCCTGTTCTACAGGGTCGCAGGCAAGCTGGAGCCTATCCCAGCTGACTACGGGC
>JAPFFA010000002.1:61727448-61739331 GCA_026153275.1 Sciades herzbergii | reverse complement strand
AAAATTAATGCTATTCTCCTGAGAAATGCTAGCAAAAATTTATAAGATTTTTGATAATCTTATAAATAAATCTTATTTTTAAAAAAAAAAGATAAATGTTGACAAAAAATGCTACTATGATTGTTGTTGTTGTGAACGAGCGAGTCGCCAGAGGTCCGTAACTGGGGTCCGTATTGTAGGATACGGACCCGCTTGCCAGCCAATCAGAGCACAGGATTTGGACCGTGAAAAAAATAATTTAATTTATTCTATCCACATTCACTGGGTATGAGCAATCGTGCACTCTGATTGGCTACTCTACTACTAGGATATCAGCTCATAGACCGTGAGGAGAGAAAAGCAAAAATGGCGGCACGTGTTGCTGAACCAACCGAGGACAAAATAAAAACTCGACTCGAAAACAAAACCCCAAAAAATACAAAAAGAAAATAAACAAAATGTGGAATAAAAGTATTTGATGCTAAGAACGTATCTTGTTTTCAAGAATTATCGCTTTTTTTTTTCTTTTTCACAAATTGCTCCCATCATTTTGGTGGTTTGTTTACATTCTAAGCGGAAATTATTTTGTCGGATGTTTTGTATGAAGTTTTTATGTATCGAATTTGCAAAAATTAAAAATGCTTCATTTTTCAAAATTCAGTGAATTTGGATAGAATAAAAGTTATTCCATTCAGTCTCATCGTACATGGATTATAGCCGCTATCGGCTCATGTACGACTTGATTTTGTGGAATAACTGTTAAATATTCGACTGCTTTGCATGGAGTAACGTTAATTTACAATTAAGATTAGTGTATAACAGCAGAGTCGTTGTTGTGGTTGTGTAGGTGGGTACAGTTACTGACTGTAAATAAATTTATCCAGAAATGACAACATTGGTGTCCATGGCTTCACACATCTGGTGCAGATGTTGCATCAGAGATAATAATTACAAATATCTGGTGCATAATTATCACAGCTTCACATCCAAGTAGTTTCTGAAATACATCAATAGCTGCCCTCATCTTATAGTGAGTCTTCTACATAGCAATAGAGTGGGTGGGTGAGAGAGAGAGAGCGAGAGAGTGGGTGGGTGGGTGGGTGAGAGAGTGGGTGGACAATCTGAACACAGCTGATATTAACCGACAGCCTGGCAGCTCCGCCCACGTCCCCTCGTCTCATATTAGCGGTCTCTCGTCTCGTCTCGTATTGATCTTCTCGCCTGTACGATGCATCCTCGCTGTTCATCACAGCGAGTGGCAAATGTTTCGAGTTTATTTATATGAAATAAAATCTATCATATTAAAAGTGTGTGTTAACACTACACATTAAATAAACAAGGCCTCCAGCAAAACATCCAGAGTTCTTCTGAGGACTGGACAAATCATTTTAAAGCTCGTGGTGATTAGGAAGTGATTTAAATGTCTGTCTGCTGTCCTGGGTCTCTGTTTGTCTAAAACATGAAATTAAAACACTTTATTATTAATTACTGTACATAGTTGGGTTTTTTTCTTTTCTTTTCATAGAATGTTTAAGAAAGTTTTCTTCTTTCCGGAGTGTGCAGGTCTGTCTGCTGAGTGGAGGAGGGAAAAAATCAATATGTTGTGATTTTATTATTTTTTTTGTGCAAATTGCATTAATCTAAGAGCCCTTTCTATTTTCTGTAAAGTTTGTCCTGCTGTAATTAAGCACTTTGCTGTATAATGATGCTGTAAACAATCTAATTTAACGCTCACGCTTTGTTTCACGGTATAGTGCATACATGCGCTATATAATCTGTCCCGTCCCTGACTCTGATCTCATCCCCCCCCCCACGACTAATAAATGTTCAGTGTGTTGCCACGAAGTTAATGGAAATGTCCCTGTTTTTTAATTTTTTAGCTTAATAGGTTTTAAGGTTAATGCTATTCTTAGATTCTGGTCTTTTTTTCCCCTGTATCAGCATTAGGATGGGTTTTTTGTTGTTTGTTTTTTTTTTTTAGGCAAGTTTGACCCGAAAGCCATGAACAACTTTTACGATAACATCCAGCCTGGTCCGGTTGTCCCGCCTAAAAAAGGTGAGATTTTCTTTGTGTATCATTGACCACCAAATCATTACTTTCAATCAGATTTGTGTACGCGCGCACGCGCACCTCCTTGTGTACCCTATAAGACCTTCAGCTATGAGCTCTGGACTTATGAGGCTCATGTAGATAACTAGTAATGGAAACCTCATGGTTTTTGGTGGGGTTTTTGTGTCGTCCCCCCCAAAAAAATTATGAACCGCAAACCACATCCAGCTCTTTCGTGATGCGGTTTGAGACACAGTGACACACTTCCTGTCCTTTATAAACATTGGCTGAACACTGGACTGTCATACTGGTGCCCATCTCGTACAACTGGAGATCTGAAAGCAATACAGATGTTAAACTAGTTGTAATTTAAACTTGGATGTAAATGTGGATCATTCCTGACATTATTATTATTATTATTATTATTATTATTATTAAACCACATCTTTAAACCCAAGGTTTAAAACCTCCGTCATGGTGTTGGAGGAAAATAATCACTGGCAGGTCGGTGTCTTGAAGCAGTGTTACTGTTACCACTCTGAAGTTGATTATTTTCCTAAAACCCATACGTCACGGAAAGTTTTAATCCTCTTCTACCACAGCACTTTACCAACTGTTAAAATTTTTCATTTATTAAAGAACAGGTCGCTTTTTATCCGTTTATAGTTGCATTTAATGTAGTGGAATGTTATGAAGCAAGTTGGTTCCTGTTCTCGTCTACGTTATAGCAGCTACAAACTATCATTCCTTCACCTGTCTCTCTTTTATTATTATTATTATTATTATCTCTCTCTCTCTCTCTCTCTCGAACTTAAGACAAAAATCCACAGCTTGTCATGTTCTCGCAAAGAAGTGTATCCTCTTCTGTTCCAAGTGCCGGTACTGGAGACTCCTTCCATAAATGATCAACAAACATCTCCTTCCATATCAAAGTTTTTTTAAATCAGTTTATTTACAAGTTCCTGTGAACGAGCTGTTACTATAGAAACAATAACGTATTAGAACAAGTGTGTTAATAGAAACCTGCGCTACTGTCAGAGCACCTTCCAACCAATCAGAGTCCAGGATTGAGTGGCGTTGTGCGAGGTGTAGTGCGATGTTTGTTAGTGTAGTGATACTGTACAGCTGCAGGGTTCTAACTAGAGCAAACCATCAGAGTAGTGGCACCAATCATAACGGCTAGGGGTCCGAGGGCCGCCTTAGGCCCCCCCAAAGCTCATGGGTTCTACGTGATCGGTGATGCATTCTAGTGCATTTCCTGGCACTTGCAGGCCTCCCTGAGAGTCGCTCTTTTATTTTTGGTGATATTAATGCGGTTTTTTTGGGGGGGGGGCAAAAGTTGCTGTGATTGTTTTTTGATTGAAGACTTGTTATAATTTTCAACTCTATTGGTGACATTCATGGAATAAAAATAAAATGACCAGTTGATGTTCAACGGGGAGTGGAGTGCGTACGAACGTAGAACATTCGTGTGGCGGCGCGCCGTCACCACTGCGTCGGGATAACAAGAGAAAATTAAACAAAAAGCCACATTTTCAAGATTGACAAGTCTTTTTATTAATGTAGCGGCACCTTTTACAGGCCTGTCAGCAATATCGTGGGCGAAGCAGTAAGGAAACACTTCAGCAGCGTATCAGGTCAATACGCTGAAAAGGCTGAGTTAGAACCCGGAGTTGCAGTGAGGGCCCGTTACACTTCATCCTGTGAGCCAGAGGAGGAGACGTCCTCCATCCGCTCTGCTCCTTAAATACCTTATTGATTTTTTTTTTTTTCCTCTTCTCTCAATTTAGCACTCGCTCTCTTTTTCCTCTGCTCGCGGTCTCACTTTAATTCTCTCTAACCTCCTCTGACTCTGAGATCGGAGGTGAAGTGCTGTGATATCGTGTTACCGACTTCTCATCATCGGAACATCTCTTTTCAAAACTGAACGTCACTGCTGAATGATGTAGAGATCAGTCAGGAATGTCTTCTCTGTCTCTCCATGTCTACCCCCCCCCCATATGACTTTCTTCTAGCTCTTGTTCTGTTTATCTGTCTTTTGTTTGTCACGCTCTAACTCTATCTCTCTTTTGGTCGTGTGTGTGTGTTTAGATAGCGGAGGAGGGCCCAGACCAAAGCCGGTGCCGCCGCAGCGTGATGAGGACTTCGAGGGCGCTCAGTGGAACTGTGAGAGCTGCACTTTCCTCAACCACCCGGCTCTGAACCGCTGCGAGCAGTGCGAGATGCCGCGCTACACCTGAAACACCGCCATTTTTAGCACAGCCCCGCCCATGGCTCAAACAAACACCCCCACCCCCGCCAAACCTTTGCCTCACACCACCTTTCCTATCATGCACCTTTCCAGACCCTGCTGAGGGAGATGCGACCAAATCATTGTACTCATCCCTCCCTGCCCCATCCCCCCCCCCAGGTCATGCTCCCTTTTGATCTTAATCAGGCCCTGCCCCCACCCTGCTGGGCCTTAATCTGGCCACACCCCCATCATCTGTGCACTTGAGTGACTTTTTTTTTTTTTTTCTTTTTTCCTTTCCTACTGAAAATTGATCAGGCGAGCCTAAGTGAGCAAAACGGGGACTGGTCGGCTTCTGAGCTGAGGTAGTGTGGTGGTGGGCGGGTGAGTGGGCGTGGCCACCTTTCCAGGCAGAAAGAGACAGCTATGTTTACACGTAGAAGGGAACCTGAGCCGACCGGACGGTAAAGCGACGCAGGCCAGGCTCTGGTTGATCTTACTGTAGACGTCACACTGTATGTGCTCGTGGAGAGCTCCTCGCTGAGTGAAGAACACTAAGAGACAAAAGTGCACATGAATTCTGTCCTACCTGGTACTTTTATGCATATTATGCCATACTGTATTGTGTTCAGAGGTGTTGATTTATTTCCTGTGCAAATGCATCACGTTGCTGTACTTAATAAAGGAGTCGATTCTATGTGATGACACTCGCAGCTCGAGCTCTTCATTCTGGAAGCTGATGGAGCTGAACTTTGTGTTTATTGGTAGCTACTTTAACAAACGTGTGTGTGTGTGTACAGTTGCAGTCCGACGTTGACATACAGCAGCATGAATGTCATGGCAATATCCAACTTTCAGTGATATATATGTATTTTTTTTAAACTGTTCTTTTTTTTTTTTCTGTCCCAGAATGATTCTACAGCATAGAACTTCTTCAATAGGGAAAAAAAAAAAAGTTTGGTGCACAAGTTTTAATTTATTTTGGGTTTTCTGAAATCAACACAGGCCAAAAATATACATAACCACCTAATGCTTGCTTAAATGTTTGAGTTCCACCTTCACCAGACGCTTTTGTTCTCCATCAACAAGCTTCTGTGAGAATTCTGGTTGGATATTTTTCCTCTCTTCTTGCCAGAATTTGTCGAGTTCAGTTAAATGTGTATGTTTTTTTCCTGAAACAGACCCGACTTTTAATCACAGTCCACATATTTTCGACAGGGTTGAGGTCAGGACTTGTTTTAAGCTTAATGTCCGTCTGCTTTATCCATTACACATCCAGCTCTTATCGGTTTTTGAGGTCATTGTCCTGTTGGAACGCACAATTGTGTCCAAGTTTCTGATGGTTTGAGGTTATGCTGAAGAATTCTGGAGCTCTTCATGATTCCATCCACTCTGTGCAGTGCATCAGTTCCGCAGAGCTGATGCTGCTCCCACCACCGTGCTTCACAGTTAGTACAGTGCTTCTCTGGTTATTGTGGCCAAACATCTCAATGTTTGTCTCATCTGACCATCAAACTTTCCTCCAGAAGGCTTTTTCTTTGTCCATGTGGTCAGATGGAAACTTTAGTCGAGTTTAAAGGTGTGGATTTTAGAGCAGGAGCTTCTTTCTTGTACAGCAGCCTCTCAGTTCATGGTGATTTTATAAAACTCACCTGACTATACACAGTGTTCCAGCAGCTTCCAGTTCAGGGCAGGCTGGTGGCTTCTGGGTAGTTCCTGATCATCTGAACCAACTTTCTCTGAAGTAAGGGGTCAGTTTTGGTCGTCTTCCAGCAAAGTGGCTTCACCTCCTAATAATTTGTACTTGCATTCAATTGACTGAACTGATCTAGGAATCTTCAGTTGTTTATGATCTATGATCCTTTCTAAGATCTGCACTGAGCTCCTTGGACTTTCTCATTATACTGTGTGTCAATCCAATGAGTGTCAATCAAACCCTTTTTATGTTGTGTATGGTGAAGCTACCAGCTGCAGTCAATCAATCACTAACAGGACGTGAAGAGGCTTTGGCAAAGTAAGGCATTTTGGAAATTTCAGCACCACTGAATTAATCATGTAAGTGGGTGTACATATATTTTTGACCGTGTGTGTGTATATAATTTTGACTATTGATTTCAGAAAATCCAAAGTAAATTACAACTTGTGCACCAAATTCTTGTTTTCTCTCTGTTTAATGATGTGTTATACAATCGTTCAGCAACAGAAAAAGAACTGTTCAGAGAAATCGCTGAAAGCTGAATATTGCCATGATGTTCGTGTCCCTGTCTGTAAACAACAACTTCTGGCTACAGCTGTGTGGATGCTGCTGTTGATAAATAATGCACAATGTGGACAAATACGATGAAGGTTCACTATGGATTTCAGTTGTTAAATTATGGCGCTTACAACTTGGTTAAACTATTTTGTGGAACGAGTAGCACTGATCCAATTTGTGTTCTATAACATGCACTACTTCTGCATATGCAAAACGTACGCTTAACACAAGCCGTTTTCCTTCCACCAGATATAAAAATGCTGCTCGTCTTTGCTTTCGTGACGTCCTGTAGAATCCACTCATAAATCTGATTTTAGTTTTGAGTTTACTACCTGAAGTAGTACACTATCTACTGTACGATACTAAATAAACACTGGCCTATCAGAAGCATTGCTGTATCTACGGAAAAAGAGACCGGCCACTTTTTCAGTAGAACAATGTGACTTGACGGACTACAAGCTCGCACATTGATAAACATAAGTCTTGGGCACATGGAAAGAAATCCTGTAGACCATAAAAAAAATAAATACTATAAAGAGTAATCAATAAGCCATAATAAATGAAAAAGCCAATGATGTGACACGACCCTTTGCTTTTAAAAAAAAAAAAAAAGTCTCCGGTCCAACGAGTGGAGTTTCTGAGCATCTTGCAGATCCAGCCACAGTTCTTCTGGACACTTTTTCACACTCGCTGCTTAATTTTGTACCAAAAAAAAAAAAGTAGCCTTCATTGTTTTGTTTTGTTTTTAAATCTGAAAAGTGCTCTCTTATAGACTTATTTCTTTTCCTGTAGAAGTCATACAATAGAAATCTCTAACAAAGTTTGTATGAAGAAACAAAAATCAGGGGCCTAAGATTTTTGCTGTTTGTGGGTTTTTTTTTTTATGTATTCAATTGCGATCACATTTGAGAAAAACATGCGAGAGAAAATGATTTGCGATGCTTCGGGGAAGCAGTCATGTTTTCTTCTTGTGATTTTTATTTACCTGATGTGATTAATGTTTTTAATCTTGTACAGTTTGGCTCTTTTAGTTTAAACTTTTCATTTAATACTTTTGTGGAATGTTTTGACGGAGTAATGAAAGGAGGAAAAACTTCCAGATGGTGCACTGGTTGCTTCTACGCTCCTTACTTTTGAGGGATTTTGTTCTCAAGCTCCAAATTAAATTTTCAGTCCAACTCATAGTTGCTTTACTGTACAAAAGGAAATCCAGACATTTTTGCAGGGCTGATGATGTCATTCTTACTTCACATGATCCTTAACGTGGGCATATTTGGTTATTTTATTACAGCACATGGATATTTCCTAGATATCTTAGTGAGCTGCTCGTTGACGATGAAGTCTCCTTGCACATCACATCAAATTTTTGGGGGAAAATGGTCTCAAATTGGTGCCTTTCAGTCATTTATCAGCCCTAATCATTGACGTAATGGATGTGGGAACATCTGACTGCAAAACCCAGACCTGTGTGCTGTGAGGAAATGTGTTTTTCCGATTACAACAGACGCGTTTCCTGTTTTCATGCTGCCATAAGTAATGCAAGCAGTATGCATTTTTCTTTTATAACCTGTTTTTATTTTGTTAGTGTATATAAATCAGATGCAGGTCACAGATGTATTCTGGGGTTTGGGGGGGAAAGACCCCCAGCAGAATTCATATACTCTCGCTCACGCTCTCTCTCTCTCTCTCACACACACACACACACACACACACACACACACACTAGACTGACAGTGCTAAGAAATACAGTCCTCTATTCCATCATAACAGAGTGTAATTAATTAATACTTCAGTAAGATTAATAAATTGACCTGTGAGATATTGATCAGAAACTAGTCTAATTAGCAAGGCTCGGCTAAACCACAAGACCTACAGGTTTCCTAGAACATCAAACATCATCTACACATTTCTACAGTTTCTTTTCCCCAATTGCATCAGTGTTTTCTTTAGTGTGTGCATTTTTAAACCATTAGCATGTGCTGCTGATTAGTTATACAATATATTACAAGTGCTTTATTCCTCTACAGCGATTTGCTAACAATTGAGATTATTACTTAAAAGATAAGTCATAGATTTTTTTTTTTTTAAACATAGTTATGTTTAATGTTGTTCTTGCTTATGTTATAGCAGCTATAAACAGCCGTTCTCTCACCAGCCTCTCATTATTATTCTCTTTTAATTTAAAAAAAAAATTAATTACAGCAGCTTCACTGGTAAAAAGTGCTGACACTGGAGACTCCTTCCAGAAATGAACACGTTTCTCCTTAGAGAACTTCATCACTATGATTTATTTATTTTGTTTTAAATAGTATAATTTATAAAGAGGAACATCTGCCATACAAGTCCCTGTGAGTGATCTGTTGCCATAGCAACAATAACGTGATAGAACGAGCGCATTAATATAAACCTGCGCTACAGTCAGAGCTGCTGTTATGGAGAATTAATCAACACCTTCCGACCAATCAGAATCGAGCGCTGTGTAATAAACACGTATGATGATGTAATTGTGGGCGTTTTTAAATCTCACCCTGTGTTTCGGGGCAGTGTTTATGCTTCTGTTCAGGCGGCAGTATGAGCTGATTCACTTCAGCAGCTTGGAATTAATGTTTTGTGCCACTAGGGTTTGGAAACTAATTTGTATTTTTTGAAATTGTATTTAATATTTGATTTTTTAAAGTTAAAATTATTTAAATTTGTTGGTAAGGGGGCCGAGTTTGGGGGTTTAGTAGCGTGTTTTCCATCGACTTACCACTTGCAGGAGCGATAGCTAGCTGGTTAGCTAGGCACTTCCTGTTGGTGTAGTTCGTAGCTAGAAAACTGGGCTCATTAACTCTCACTTGGTGCCACCAGAATTTTTAAAAAATTTAATCAGATTAAATTGGAATTCTATCGATTTCATTCAACTTTTAAAAGTAAAGCGTAACGTTTCAGATCGACAGAATGAAAATCCACACTGTAACAAAGGCCTGAAATTTAATTATGTAGTAATCATATAAAATTATAAATTACCTCATACAACTGCAAAAAAAATTGTTTTTCACATTCCTATGCAAATGTATACACGGCCGATCACTTCGCAAACGCAGCCAATCAGCATTCAAGAAAGTTTTCCGCTACATCCAAATCTCAATTTGATGCAATTAATTTGGCTGTGACAATTTATTTTTACGTTTAGATATTTTACATTGTTTCAAATAATTTTAAAATTCAATGCAATTAATATGAAACTCAAACTGATTTTGTTCCAATCAAACCTAAAATTTAAAAGTGGAAATTTCTTATTTACATAATGAAACTCTACATCTCAAAGGCTGGAGTCTCTAAATTAATTATCACAGTTGGAATTTAATTCTATAAATTCTGATTCAGGTTTTAAACGTTATATCCGAGTCCGTCAGCAAACAACTGATGTCATTTCACCCAATCAGCAGTCAGTAAAATTCCCGGGTGCCTCTGATGGAGAACCTGAATTTGACTGAATTCACTGAATTTGTCCCAACAACAGTCTTCAGAATGAAAATTGAATATAACTTCAAAATGACAATTTCAATATATAACACGAAAAATTCAGATTTACAAAAATAAATTACAAAGGCTTGAAATTCCAAATTAATTCTAATCTTGGCGATACAAAGCAAATCACATTTGATGCTGTAGTTCCTGGTTCACATTTATACGCTATATCGAATCCAAACAATTAGCAGAATTTCAGCCAATCAGCAGCCCATAGAGTCACACAGTCTAGAAATTCGATTTCGAAGTTATAATAATTCTAATGTTTTTGATGACGCAGCATTTCCCAGATGAGGAAATCCAAATTTTAGTGGCAGTAATATTATTTCATATACACTAAACAAGAGTCCAATCATAGTTCACAAGAAAATAAATAAAGATCGTAACGGCGTACGACAACTTTTTCGACATGGCCTTCGAGCTGATTAGTGAGTCGTGATTTAACCAGCAGTCATCCAGCGAGCCCTTTATTTTATCATCGGGTACGATAATATCTTCTGTTCGCTCCAATAAGGTTTAAAAATATACAGAACTGATAAACCTCTGATTTAAGGGATAAATTTACTGTAGTGTTTTCATTTTTTTTTTTCCAATATCATGAACCGTAATTAAACGGGTATTATGAGGTGAAATTTTTACACCAGTACATGCCTATGTATAAAAATTTCACTTTTAGAAAACAGTTTTAACACATTTTGCAATTGGAAGAAAAGAAAACCTGTAACCACGGACGAACATCTCAGGACAGATGGCTACGGTGGAAGAATCGTGAAGGTAAGTAAAGACGCCAGAATCTGAACAGCAAACGACTAAAATCAGATTCAGCATTAGCCATATTTTGGTCTTTTTGCTAAAACTGATCCTAAACTGTTTGTTAGCTTCAGATGATGGATTAACACGGGGGGAACAAAACAAAACGAGAATAAATATCACAGCTAGCCCTATTAGTTTCATAACACACACTTACTTATCATAAAGTGAATGCACTTCTTACATGTGCGCTAATGAACCTCACAGTAATTTCCAGAAAAGCTAATTAACCCATGTTGCTCCAGTTAGCATGCTCTAGCCATAAATCTTACTCTATTACCCTGACATTAGCTACAGTGTGCTGAAAATATGTTAATATACGATAAAAACAAATCTATTCCAAGCTCAAACCGAGCTCCAGGTTTCTCGCTGGATAAAACACCCTTTCGTAAGTCATCTTTGTTTCCTCATACAGTAGAGTCCAAATGTCTGAGTGCAATAAAGCTAAGTAACAATCCTGTCTCATTATATTTTCTCAAATAAGACTCAATGGTGGTTGTGTTTTTTTGCCAACTACATCAATTATACTGCTTTCTCACTGACTGAAGGCAGTAAACCTGATAACAATGCCAACATCCACAGCTAGTCGTTAAGAGATTAACGTTGACGGATAGTACACCATTTACTTCCTAGCAGCACATAAAATATCCCACGGTATTAACGAGGAGAAATTATAGCTACTCGCCAAACTTCATTGCTGGCTAACAATAGGGAAAAACACTTTACCCAGTAATTAAAAGCTAGAAAATGTTTTAAAAATGTCAGCTAGCTAATATGCTACATCAAAAAAGGAAAAAAAAAAAAATCTGAGGATATCCCCACACAAAGTTAGCTGTTAGCAATTAACATCTCACAGCCAAACTAGCTAGCTAACCTGAGAGAGAATCCTATATATAAAGCTATAAATTAACTAATATTAAATTCACTAAAATTGTCTCATAGCAAAACTAGCTAGCTAAAATTAGAGTAGATCTCCTTTGTTCAAGGATATACTCATTGAAAGTTAGCTAGTGAAATTAAAAAAAAAAAAACCATCTCAATCTCGCC
>JAPFFA010000002.1:61586754-61597464 GCA_026153275.1 Sciades herzbergii | reverse complement strand
CAGTCCTAAAGTTAGCAAGTCAACTGTAGTCCTCAGCCATAAAAGCGTTACTGTAAGAGTCCAGAGCGTCTTCCAAGCAGCACTATCTTGACAGAACAATGGTGGAGCCCAGTGGCAAGGACAGGCCAAGACAAACTGGCATCAATGTCTGCTGCAGTGGCTGACCAGGAAACAGGTTTGTTTAACCCCGCTCTTCGGTGATACTACGGGTCACCTTGCATGATCGCCGTTGGCTCCCAAGGAGCTCATCTGCCCTTTGACGGGTCTTGTTTTTAGTCCTGCTGGGTGACATGCCACCCTCCTCGCCAGTATACATCCATGCGGCAGGTTGTACTGGGTTACGATGTTACCAGTAGCAAGGTCCACTAGGGCCCTGACCTGACCTCAGTGTTGTTCTACAATGTAGAAAATAGTCCAAATACCCATTTTGGGAAAACAAAACAAAACCCATACGAATGAGTAGAGTAGGGGTGTACAAACTTTTGACTGGTCCCGTATACAGATGTGCACGGCAAGTAAACAGCTTGTTTTGAGAATGTGAATCCAACAGCAAAGCAAAATAAAGATCATAAACACACGTAGATAATAGTCGTGGCAGTAACTGAGCAGTAGTAACAGTGTGCACTGCCTGACTGCCGACTCACGTTTCAGACCGAGGTGATCATCGTCGACATTCAACTTTGGACCGTCATGCAGTGCCACAACTTCAGTTATGCAATTTTCACTGTTCAAGAGATGCACAAAAAATAGCTTTCTTTGATTAGTTAAGGATTCTTAGCTCCCCAAATGTTTTTACTCAGAACCTTCTCTGAAAGTGAAGCTTTGAATATTTCTTCACAAGAACAAACTGAAGAACTGTTTAAAGTGATACGGACACGAACAGCTCTCCTCGGTGTCGTTTTATAGATTTTAACACAAACTTTCAATTTTCGATGTAATCACAAGGTGTGGAGATGAAAACAAAAAACCATTTAAACCTCTCGCCACGAAGTGATGCCTGGAATTCCTTTCCCTTCCGCCGAGATTGGCCCAAACCGGAAATGACAGAGCGGTGAACACCTGCCTGGAAGGCGCGGCCGACAGTTTTCAAACAGGTTCAATTCAACTTAAAATCAGCTCTCTGTTAAAGGACACCCTAAAAAGAACATAGCTTTTGGAATTTGATAAAAAATATTTTACGGCTGCAGAGATACGGTCATTTTAGTAAAAATCGATAATGGTAATTCCGCGCTGACCCCCCCACCCCACCTAACATTGTAGCACAAAATAGAAAAGGGTCTACATGGTCTTAATTGGTACTGTTAAAACTACAACCTTTTCGAGTTCTATGAGCAACTTAGTTTTGGAAGTTAACCCTAACAAATTCCTGGCTGCTGCACGCTCGCTGCACACAATGCATATTTTCATGGAGTTATTAGGAAAAGTGAATTTATTTGTCTGTATTACTTTAAGGCCGAGATGTCAAACTGTGCAGAGTGAAGGAATTGCAGGGTGAGGAATATACTCAAAATTAGGCCAAAAGAGATTTAAATAAATAAATAAATAAATAAATAAAGTACAAACAATAGATGAGCCAATTAACCTTTGTACAGTTTTTTTTTTTAAACTCTGATATTAAAAGCTAAGATAGGCCATTTTGGAAAAACCAGCAAGAGTCAGCAATATTTTTGAAAGAATCTAACTGAAAAATCCCACCTCCTCCTTTCAGCCCTCCCTTCATAGCCACTCCTACGAAGCACAAACTGAACGCGCACTGCCTGACTACCGACTACCGCTGGAGGACGAATCCAGCAGATAGAGAATGTGTTGGGGTTAACCACCTTTTTGGTCATATCCAGCTACTTCATGTCTCATTCACATGTAAGAAAAAACCTAACATTATCATAACGAATGAAAACGATGAACATGGCCATTGTTAATACTCACACCTTTTGACTAGCGCGCTAGCTTTAACAGTACAAATCACCGATATGTCTGCTAGTCTTGTACTGTAGAAGTCTCCGGTCATGTGCAATGAGTGCACAGGCAGAATGCACACAGGTAGGTAGGCAGTCAGGCAAGATATCCAGCCATTTCATTCAGACGGAGTGAAATATCTGGACGGGCTTTTACAGACCTGCGCCTGCTACAGATGACGGATTTTTTTTAATTTTTAAAATTGTTCGAGCATCAGATTTATTCACTGCTGTCAGGATGTAAAGACAATTTCAAGAAATATAAAATGCTTCTAAAATAATGACCTACCCTGCCTTGAACGGACACTCTCTGGAAGCCCCACCCCTTTTCCCATTTCACACTGGTAATATTTTGTCCTGCGTGTTCACAGTGCTTGAAAGATGCACCGTGTTAAACAAAGCGTTTAATCCCAAGAAGTAAGATCTCAGGACAGAGCCATGCGCAGGAGCCTGTCTGCTGTAGCAGCTTTAAATCAAAACTATGGGATTTTCTCTGCTAACCCGACAACCTCAACGCTAAACAATTTAATAACCTGAATTATTGAAAGTCAAATGTTCATACAGGGAAGCTCACTTTCATCCACCTGTTAACTACACAAACAGATTCCACATCTGACTTCTCGTTTTTTAATCTGAACATTTATGAGGAGCAGGTTTGCGTGATTGGGTTTTTATGTTGGTAAAGGCTGTGCGTGCGTGTATGTGTCTAGAAAAGGTGTTCGGTTGTTAAACCAGTTCTCATGGATGTTTCGTCACTCTGTGTGACATTTGACACTGGATTGCGATATGCTGTCCTACATATCAGACAGGAGGAACTAAGACAAGTCTCTCGGTTAAACAATAGCCCTGGGGGAAAAAAAAACAAAAAAAAAAACATAAATCACGTGTCACTTGTTTGTTCTGTGCCCATTGTAGGCGTTCTGATAAACAGGAGGAACCTTGAGGCACAACTCAGACACGCTGTATGGACTGTACCACGGTGTCATACAGACAGCCCGTACAGTGGGTATAAAAAGTTTACACCCCCCTGTTAAATTTGCAAGATAAATCATGTCAAATCTTTTCTCTCATTTAATTTTATAACAAAAAAAAAAATTAAAAAACACAAAATAAAAAAAAAAAAAAAAAAAAACTTATAGTAACCTGTTTGCATAAGTATACACACCCTTTTAGATAATACATTGCTAAAGCACATTTTGTTTGTAATGCAGCACTTTTAATCCGCTCTTGCTTGCAAAAATGCTCCATATCTATCCAATTGCAAGATGATATCCTGTGCACAGCCCTCTTCAAGTCATTCCACAGGGTTTTTTTTTTTTTACACTATAGTGCTCTGACTGGACCATTCCATAACATCCACGTTCCTGTCTAATAGAAGCCTGCAGGTTTTGTGCCAAAATACAGTAGATCAGTATTTGGAGTTATCCATGATTGCTTCTATCCTGACTAGCTCCCCAGGCGCAGCTGAAAAGAAAGAAGCAGCAGCAACACAGCATGATGCTGCCGCCACCATGCTTCACTTTGGGTGATAAACGGTCTTGTTTTTGCACCAAGCATATCTCTAGGAATTATGCCTGAAAAAGTTCTACCATGGTCTCATCAGACCATATAGTTTGGAAAGAAAGGGTTTCCACCTAGTCACATCATCCCATAGTTCAAAACATGTGAAGAATACAAGAGATTAAAGCTTGAAGAAGACTATTTTTTTCATATCCACTGCACAGGTTTAATTTTCCAACTGTGATAGCCAACATACAGTACAAGCGACATACAGCCTGTTCTGTTATTCATTACATTACAGGCATTTAGCAGATGCTCTTATCCAGAGCGACATACAACATACCCATAGCAGCCTGGGGAGCAGTTGGGGGTTTGGTGCCTTGCTCAAGGGCATTTCAGCCATTCCTGCTGGTCCAAGGAATCAAACCAGCAACCTTTTGGTCCTAAAGCTGCTTCTCTAATCATTAGGCCATGGCTTCCTCCTTAATTACAATAACCGTGATGATTTTGAGGCCAGTTTGTATCCTCTGACCATTACAAACAAGTATCTTCCCAGATTTTCACACCAACTTCATGAAGTTGAGCTTTCAAACTGTGAAGCTTGGAATTGTGAGCCTGAGACCACGAGCTCTTACTTCCAAAACAAAACAGAATAATTTCTCATCATTAATTAGTGTCATTTATAGACAGAAACAACAAACTAGCTGGCTAACATTACCACTACATCCACCCTAATATCAAATCACACCAGCAGTGCTCATAAATCATCTGACTGGTGCTCCACCCCAGTGAAGATAACAGCGAGAGCAAAGTCCAGAGTATCTGCCGAGTGAAAACACATCAATATTATCACCCTGATTATGAACCCTATCAGGTGTGTTAAAGAAGGAAGTCCCCTTTCATGGTCCTACAGGTTACAACAACAAATGACGCCTCATTTAACACATCTAATGTAAACTGATTGTACACGTGTGGATAAATTTGTTGGTACTCTTCCATGAAAAAAAAAAAAAAAAGAGGAACCCACAATTTTCTCTGAACTAACTTGAAACTGACAAAATTAATTGGCATACATTATTGTTTAGTCCATATTTAATAAGAATCAGGGTTTGCTTTTGATTTGACAGAATATTTTAAGTAATAAAAAAAACGGACAAAAATTATGGTATCCGAAATTTAATATTTTGTTACACAACCTTTAGCAGTGATCACTGCTAACCAGCGATTTCTGTAGCTCTCAGTGAGACTTCTGCATCTGCCAGCAGGTACTTCGGCCCACTCTTCCTGAGCAAACCGCTCCAGCCGTCTCAGGTTTGAAGGGTTCCTTCTCCACGCGGCATGTTTCAGCTCCTTCCAGAGATATTCGATAGGATTCAGATCAGGGCTCATGGAAGGTCATTTCAGAATAGTCCAATATTTTGTTATTCGCCATTCATGGGTGCTTTTAGCTGTGCGTTTTGGGTTTTTATCCTGTTGGAAGACCCATAACCTGGTGACTGAGAGAGAGCTTTCGGACACTGGGTAGTACATTTCGCTCCAGGATGCCTTGATCATCTTGGGATTTCATTGTGTCCTCAACAGATTCAAGACCCCCCAGTGCCAGATGCAGCAAAGCAGCCTCAAATCATAACCGATCCTCCTCCATCTTTCACGGTAGGTATGGTGTTCTTTTCTTTGAAAGCTTCATTTTTTCTTCTGCGGACACAGAGCTGATGTTACATGCCAATAAGCTTGTCTCATCTGTCCAAAGGACATGCTCCCAGAAGCATTGTGGCTCGTCAGTACGCATTTTAGTAAATTCCAGTCTGGCTTTTTCTTTCAACAATGGAGCCCTCCTGGGTTTTCTTCCATTGAGCCCACTGTCACTCAAGAAGTGATGGATGGTACAATCAGAGATTGATGTACCTTGAGCTTGAAGTTCAACTTTTATCTCTTTGGAAGTCATCCTTGGCTCTTTGTCACCCATTGGCACAAGCCTTCTGTTCAATCTGTGGTCGATTTTCCTCTTGTAGTCATGTCTAAGAAGGTTGGCTCCCGTACCATGGAACTTAACCTTCTTAATAATATTTGCAACTGTAGTCACAGGAACATCAAGCTGCTTGGAGACGATCGGTCTTATAGCCTTTGCCTTTAACATGCTTGTCGATAATTTTCTTTCTGATCTCTGCAAACAACTCTCTCCTTTGTTTTCTCAGGTCCATGTTCAACGCGGTGAAAACGACGATACCAAACGGCAGAGTGACGACTTTTCTCCATTTAAATAGACAGAATGACTGATTACAAGATTGAAGACACCTGTGATACTAATTAAGATTTAAAAAATGAGTTTGAAATATCACAATTATTTATAATCTTTTCTAGGGGTACCAACAAATCTGTCCAGGCTATTTTAGAACATCTTTGTAGAATAAGCAATAATTTATTTCTTTTCATGTTTATTTTGCTTTACTCTATGGTATACCAAAGGCAGGCCAGTATACGTGAGAAAATTGCTTTTAATGGCATTACTTTTCAGGAGGAGTAAAGCATTGTTTCAACGAGCTATAAGGGCACCGACAGATTTGTCCACGTCTGTATATCCTTGAAGCATTTTTTAAAAACTCTGATGGTGCTTACATCATCAAAACGTGAACATGGAGGAGGACCACGGAGTTTATTCCACCATGTGGGAATGAAAGGGAGTCAGGGATCATAGTGCGCTCTACTATAAGGCCTGTAACCCCAGTGATGAGCTCCGAGACATACTAACATTTCTCCTTTGCCAAAAATATAATGACGTCTTCAAAATCCTGTCTGGGTTCCATATGCCGCAGTTATTAGCTTCATTCTGATACCTGCATTTTAACTGTCGTGAAAAGAAAAATCAAGTATAGAAATGACTGCAAGGTTCTAAAACAGTGATGCATACTGTATAAGTAGTGTAGTGCATGTGAGATAAAGTGGATAAAATTGTCGAAATTATGTTAACACTCAAAGCTGAAATAAAGCTACGCCACTTTTGTAAAACGTTATTACTCCATGTGATGATTGTTACAAGTATTCCTGAAACATATACAGTGTGCATTTACAGTAGTAATTAATGTAATATTAGTGAAACACAACAGCATTTTACAGCCTTTTATATTAGTACTGTTTCATTAAATATCACTGACCATTATACATTCAGGACTGTTTTACTGGGAAATACGCCACTCGTATTTTTCATCCGGGACATGGAGAATCAAAACTGTGACATAAATCTCTGTCACTCGTGAGGAAATCGATGATAAATTGATATTTTGATAAATGTGGGGACTTTGTGAATGTGTCGATATAATAAAAGAAAATCACACGTTGGCTTGAAGATATGAAGTTTATCTTCTCGTGTTGAAAAACTCGCATTTTTCATATGAAATACATCACGGCTCTGAGTGACATATTTAAATAATATTGTCTGGCTTTTTTTCATGGCCTATCAGATATATTCCATTCAGCGAGCATACACTGGCGCGTGGCCTAGTGGTTAGCGTGTCCGCCTCTCGATCGGGAAATTGTGAGTTCTACTCACGGTTGGGTCGTACCAAAGACCATCATAAAGACCTACTGCCATCTGGCAAGGCACGCTGCAATACAGATACAAGTGGGGAGTAAAACTCTCGCAGTTACCAGAGGACACGCCCCCCACTGTAACCCTAGCTATGTAATATAGGGGAGTGGCCGAGGGCCACGAAACGGAGATTGGCGCCATGAATGGTGCGGGAAGGACTTTGAGCATGACACCGAACGAGCTGAAGACAAGTAGCTGAATGGAATATATCTGATAGACCACGAAAAAAAGCCAGACAATATTATTATTATTATTATTATTATTATAATAATACATACACATTCCTTTCGGGTGTTCAAAGCGTCTCTTTCAAAATTCTCTCAAAATCTTCCATATTTAACAAAGTAAACCTGGCAGCCATGTTTGTTTACAAATTGTCCCAGTTGCTCACTCGCTAGCGTGGAAGTTTTATGTCTCCAACATGTGACGTCATGTTGTCTTGACAACCATGCAATATCGTAAACCATATTCAACGCTCATTCTCCATTGGGTAGAGTGACGTTATACACGTAGGATAAGCGATATGCTAACAATATCGTATGCTATTGAACCAAATGAATGAAACCCACTAGAAAGGAATAGAACACATTTTTATTCCATCGAAAAAAAGTGTCCTGTATGTATAATAATTCCTGATATTTCACGCCGATGACGTCACTCCCAGTGTTTTCCTGCTGCATTGTCAAAATGGGAACCGGTTCAAAATTAACATTTCTTTTTTTTATATATTTTTGTGGATGTGACTGTATAATATAAAGAACATTACACAGTGATACGAAGTTTATCTTCTCGAGTTGAAAAAAAACTTCATATCTTCACGCCACCATGCTGCTGATCTCGCTGAGTGCTACCAAACAAAGTTTTGTTGCATAACTACAACGACAATAAAGTCTTATCTTATCTAAAGTGTAAAATTACAGTGACTTACTGTAAAAGCAGTTTTATGGCTGTAGCTTTGTGGTAACTAACAGTAAATTATTCAGAATTACTGTAAGAACGATAGGAAGCCTTTCTACAGTGTACCAAAGGTCTAAATGCGACTGTAAATAATGATTGAAAGCAACAGTCCAGACATGCTGTCCGAGATTTTGTCTGGTTCTGAGGATGAAATTTGATCTAAGCGAAGAAGTTCATTCCATCACTGAGGATCAGGAAAACAATTAAGTATTTAGTGTTACGAGAAGGGTTTCGTCGATGAAGATGTGGGTTTGTGTGTGGGTGTGGATTCCAGCCAAACATCACTTTCATAACATCACATGCCAAGACTACTGATGAATCATCATCATCATCATTATCATCTAATCTCACTACCATGTTGTTTTTCACTCTACAGAAAGAAATCTCAATCACAGAAACCTGAGAAACAACATCGTGTCACATGACAGACGTCCACACAGCTTCCTCTATCCTTCATGGTCATATCGAGAGTTTTAATTACAATAAATTACACCACATCTCCGTAGACTTCTGGATATTGATTGGTCAGAAGGTGCTGACTGCAAATCATGGATTTTTAATCAGGGACTAATGTTTTAATACATTATTGTTGCTATAGCAACGGCTCATCCACAGACATTTACACATCTCCATGCTGGTTAACTTATACTAACAATCAACCTACAAATTACGGACATATTAAAGCTCAATCCCTACATATATTACCTGTTCGGCTGTGAGGAAGTGTTGCATTGTTACTCTGAAGTTTTTTAGAATCTGATATGTAAAGTACATCCGACCAGTTACTCCTAATTACCTCGTTAATGTCTAATTATGGACATACTACGTGCTCGCTGTAGCGTACAGAATCGTGCTACTGAGAGATGTGTGAGAAGATCAGATGAGAAATGTATCTGATCTGCGGTATAGAGTACCACAGAATAGTTCAGACTTCCTATAATTAGAAACCTATTGTTGATGCTAAACTTAGAGTTTTAGAGGATTTCAGGAAAGAATGATCCTCCTTTACAATCAGGGGTCTTTAACTACAGGTTAAAACAACAACAACAAAATGTCCCCATGAGGAAAGCTGATCTAATAAAAGAGAAATTAATTAAATCAAAGAGTTCAAAATAAAAGTAAATTAGTATACAGGACACCTGTAGGAGCCCGGATTTTTTTTTAAAAATGTTTATAGACATAAGAAATATCCTGCATCATTCTGTTCTGTTCTAATACACACTAAAAATATTATGCTATAAAATGTAGAGCTTTAGAGTCTTTTTTATTTTATTTTCCAGGTTTGTACAGGATTCTCTTTGTGCAACTGTTTTGGGTCAAAACAAATCCTCTAGGAGTTTGTCTTCGTAAAAAACTTTAGAAAAAAAGAAAGAAAGCACAACTTTATTCATCACACAATTGTGAAATTCCTCTCTGCATTTAACCCATCTGAAGCAGTGAAAACACACGAGCAATGAGCGCACACACACACACACCCCCAGAGCAGTGGGCAGCCATGCTAACAGCGCCCGGGGAGCAGTTGGGAGTTCGGTGCTCTGCTCAAGGGCACCTCAGCCCAAGGCCGTCCCATATTAACCTAACCGCATGTCTTTGAACTTTGTTTTAATCATCTACAGCACAAGGTGGTCATGGGTTCGAATCTCAGCATTACCACGATTGAAAGCCTTCACCTGCTCAGGTGTTTCCTGCCTCAACTGTAAATCTGTTTGGATTCCAGCGTCAGCAAAATGTAGAGATTATTTTTATTATCAGGCACTTTAGCGGACTTTGTAACTTGGTTTCTGCGATGCAGCTCATTATGTTATGCTTCAGTCGATTATTTTCAAAAAAAAAAAATCCCTGATTCAGATGCTTTTCAAGTAAAAAAAAAATAAATTGAGGAGGAATTATAAACGGAGTTATTTAACAGATATGGTGGTCATGAAGTACATTTTGCTTACAATACATCTGTTTATAGCAATTAGTTTTTAGTTTCATTCAGACAGATTGTTTATGATTCGGAAATAAAAAGGAAACTTTTCCATCTTCATCCAAAACAACCTTAGAATCAACGTGTGTCCAGAGTGAATCATGACACCCTGACAAAACACGTCCCACTGCTTTCAGTGTTTTACTCTGTACGTTTATACACCAGCAAATTCACACACATTACAGGATTTTTTAAACAATATAGAGATTCTATACATATAAACCTCCCATTTGCTCCTCCAGGTGACCTGCAGCTGTACACCAGTCCCTCAGTGACAGAACGAAACCTACTCAAGCAGACACAGAGACAGACACACAGAGACACAGACAGACAGAGAGACACAGAGACACACACACACACACACACACACACACACAGAGAAACAGAGAGAGAGACAGAGAGAGAAACACACACACAGAGAGAGAGAGAGACAGACAAAGAGAGACAGACAGAGAGACACAGAGAGAGAAACACACACAGAGAGAAACAGAAAGAGACACAGAGACAGAGACAGACACACACACACAGAGAGAGAGAGAGAGAGAGAGAGAGAGAGAGAGACACACACACAGAGACAGAGACACACACACAGAGACAGAGAGTGAGACACAGAGAGAGAGAGAGAGACACAGAGACAGAGACAGTGAGACACAGAGACAGAGAGACAGACAGTGAGACACAGAGACAGAGAGACAGACAGTGAGACACAGAGACAGAGAGACAGACAGTGAGACACAGAGACA
>JAPFFA010000002.1:61144038-61154566 GCA_026153275.1 Sciades herzbergii | reverse complement strand
TTGAGGATGGAGCTGCCAGGCAAATGAAAACGAGGAAGGCCAAAGAGGAGATACATGGATGTGGTGAGAGAGGACATAAAAGTGGCAGGTGTGGTGGAGAAGGATGCGGAAGACAGGGAGCAATGGAGATGAAAGATCCACTGTGGCGACCCCTAATCGGGAGCAGCCAAAAGAAGACGACTTGTATGAATAACTTGGACTCCATGTTAAACATGATAAAAAGAAAACGGTGTGTTTACTCCTGGCGTTAGAGTGAATGAACTCGCTGAGAAACCTGTCTGAAAAACTGATTTCCGGTCCAGAAGGTTGGTTTGTTTGTTTTGTATTTGGGTGCACCTCGTTATTGTCGGGGCCACAGTGGATCCGGACGGTCATGTTGAGTCTGACCTGGTTCCTGTTCCTTATTGGCTCCTTGTTATTGTCCCCACCCCTTTATCCTGTACTAAAAAGAACCCCTCCCCCTTTTCCCCCAGGCACCGGTTCCTGGCTGGGACCTGAAGCTGACGCTGTATCAGTATAAAACCTGTCCGTTCTGCAGTAAAGTGCGCGCGTTCCTGGACTATCATGGCCTCCCGTATGAAATCGTGGAGGTTAACCCTGTCATGCGGCAGGAAATCAAGTGGTCCACGTACAGGAAGGTTCCCATCCTGATGGTGAACGAAACCATCGTGAGTACTGTGAAATATACGCCTATCTACTTGTCATGTGACATGCTGAAGTGTTTTTCGTCTTTGTGTGTGTTTTTAAACTCGGTCTTTCTTCCTGCCCTCTGTCCTGACCAGCAACTGAACGACTCGTCTGTGATCATTAGCGCTCTGATGACGTACCTGATCAGCAGGTGAGTGAGTTTGTGACTCGTGCTCGTCCTGTTCCTCAGGTCAATGTGAGCTAACGGTGGGGTTTAAACGCTGTTCCGCAGGGAGAAGGGCGTTCCTGAGATAGTGGCTTGTTATCCTGAAATGAAGGGGAAGAACGACAGGGGGAGAGAGGTCACTGAGTTCGGGAACAAGTACTGGGTGATGGTGGACGACACCAAACACCTGCAGTTCTTTCCAGAGAAGACGTCCAGGCAGTGAGTCCCAGCACACGCATGCGCGCACACGCACAGACGTGTGTGTTCGCTTTGTTTACTTTCTTTTGTTCTTTTTCTTTCTTTCATGTCTCTTTTCCTCCTTTTTTCTTTCTTGCTGTTTCTGTATTTCATTCATCTACTCTTTCTTTCTTTTACACTTTTTGTACTCTTTCTTGCTGTCTTCATCGCATTTTTTCTTTCACTCTTTTCTGTTTTCCGGCTACCTTGTTCTTTCACTCCTTTCTTTTGTTTTCTTTAAGAATCATTTTATTTCTAAAACTAATTATTTTACTTATTTAAAAATAGTTGTTTTAAAAATGTTTTTGTTAGGAATTAACTATTTAATCAATGCAAACTTTAAAAAAAAAAAAAATTATTTTTTTTTTGGAAGGGTTTTTAAGTTTATTCTCTCTCTCTCTGTGTGTGTGTGTGTGTGTGTGTGTGTGTGTGTGTGTGTGTGTGTGTGTGTTTAAAACATTGTCCTTCTCTGAATCTTTACACCTTTTTCCCTGAGATTTTTCTGAAAGTGTGCACTATATCGTGAAGAGGCCATGATGTCACCAGCAGTCTGGAGCTGATTGGATGATCGTTTAATAAGTAGCGTGCTGGATATTCATGGTGTTTATTGGGGTGTGTTTGTTTGTTTATATTTGTGTGTTTTTTCAGAGAGGAAATAAAATGGCGTAAATGGACAGACGATTGGCTTGTGCACCTCATCTCCCCAAACGTGTACCGGACCCCGGCTGAGGCTCTGGCGTCTTTTGACTACATCGTCCGCGAGGGAAAGTTTGGCACCTTCGAAGGTTTCTTTGCGAAGTACATAGGAGCGGCAGCCATGTGGCTCATCTCCAAACGCCTCAAAAACAGGTCGGTGAACGCAGCACGCTCATCCTGCTTCATACACTACTCATACATGATGATGGTTTTTAAGAGAGTCTGCTGAAGGGCGGAGTGATATGATGTAACATCCATATCGTGATAAATGATACGATACACAATGTGCCGTTCTGAGATTTCATGTCATGTTGGTATACAGCGTGTTTGTTTGTTTTTAAACGATTTACAATCTGATGTTAAAACTTAGTTTTGTCTCCTTTTTAGATACATCAATTCTTTTTTTATAATTTTTTTTTTTTTTTTGCAGAAATTAAACATTGACCAGTTTAAAAAAAAAAAAAATTGGAGCTGGGACGTGTACGTACATATGATGTGATCTTTCTGTCGCATCATGTCACAGCTCGAGTCTGTTGGAATAATTGCAACCTTTCAGACGCAGCATGATGGGACTGAAATCAGATTGATTTGTGGTGGTTTTTTGGTTGAACCTTTTTTCTTTCTCTCGTGTCCTAAGACACAACCTGCAAGATGACGTGAGGCAGGACCTGTACAAGGCGGTGAACGACTGGGTGGCAGCCATCGGGAAAAATAAGAAATTCATGGGAGGAGAAAACCCCAACCTCGCCGATTTGGTAAAAAAAAAAACCTAACATTTTATATGTAATATTTTTATTTTCCACTTAACACAAAATGGTATTGACGTGCAAAAACATAATCAAGTGACCTTCACCTCTCAACCTGTTAACTACACTGCTTCGAGTTATCATTCAAAAATACTGCAAAAAAAAAAAAAATTGTCGTCCTCTTTTCCCCCTTCGATAAAAATGACTGCTGATCCAAGCGATGAATAAATTTGGAATGATTGACAGGAGCATTTTGTACTCTAATTGACCCACCATAAGCTCCGCCTCTTTTTCTCCCATGTCTTGTCTCAACTCTATTTTCCTGCCATTTGCAATTTCTTTTGCATTAAACAGAATATTTTAGGTTCATGAACATTGAAATAAAATCAGTAACATTAGACACATTTATCATATAGCCAACACCAGATCAGTTTATTCATTTTGGGCAAAAAAAAAAAAATTACTACTTTTTTGTGGGACAGTTTAACATTTTAAGAAAAAGTTCTTGCTGCAAAACTGGAGCTGTTCTGTAAAAATCTAGTGAATACATTGAAACTGGCAAAAGCATCACCACGGATTCTTCTTTGTATAAAACGAGTTCGGTCACGTTTCCTACGAGGAACATCAGCAACAAATTTGTAACTAGCAAGATTTAAAGAAGACTTGAGTACACGGGATTCTAATATTTAGGTTGGAACGTAGTGTAAATAAAAACATGCACTGCAACCCCACTTGTTACGAACTCTTATTTACCATGAATTTTTGCATATAACAAACCAAGTTCGTGTCCCCCGTCTTTAGTGACCGTTGGAGTCTTCAAAAAAAAAAATCACCATGTCACTTCCACAGATGTTGGCGCTCAGAGCACACACTGCCATTAGGACCAATGACCGTACCATGCACCTGTTCTGGGTTGGAGCACAATCACAGCACTTGCTTATAAGGTCTTTCTAAACACACAGACTTGCTGAAGTATACGTGCTGTACCGAGTGTCTCACATTATCAAGCCTTTGTATCTGTTTAACTTTTTGTGGATTTGGACTCCGCCTTTCATCTTTACGTCCACCGTTCTGTTTGTGTCTCGCATGACCTTTGCCTGTTTCACGACCCTGCCTTTGTCTTGTTTTTGTCCGGTTTGCCTGCCTGTTTGTAAATAAACACACTTCCTGCAATTACATCCGTCATTCGCCTGCTTACGTACGCTGAGCCATAAGCCACGTGCTCCCCCCGAGACCATCAGTAATCATCTGCAGTGATCAATACGTGTTAATGCCTTAAAACAAAGGCTTAACGAGCCTCGCTTAGGTGTCAATCACTAACCGTTATCAAGAACGGTGATCAAAGGATCAATAAAAGGATGAAATGACTGGTGACATCATTGGTGATTTGCAACACATGAATGAACTGAATGGTGACGATTTAGAAAACGTAGCGAGTGGACATTGACACGATTACGATACACCGGTAACCTCGGTCATTTCCATAACGGATGAAGAAATCAAATCATCGCTTCCGTTCATGATCCTTTAACTTGGTCAGTGAACTGCGCAAGTGACTCGGAAGGAGAAATATGTGATCATGAATTTTAATGTGCCAAAAATTTTGCATATAACACGAGTGTTTGGTGAGGCAGTACAGGCTTGTAGTCCTCAAGTCCAGGACTCTGACTCGAGTCCGACTCGTGACTTGATTTGGACTTGTGCATTAACTGCATTCAAACTTGTAAACTGGAGACAAGGACTTGG
Source organism: Sciades herzbergii (assembly GCA_026153275.1). NCBI lineage: Eukaryota > Metazoa > Chordata > Actinopteri > Siluriformes > Ariidae > Sciades > Sciades herzbergii. Next base: position 61,150,288 of record JAPFFA010000002.1, on the reverse strand, counting down.
ATTTTTTTTCTTTTTTTTGTAACATGCTATAATAATTTGGCATAAGATATTTATATCTTAACATTAGTGCTGCCAGCCTTTTCCTAAATAAAGACTTTTTTTTTTGGTGCGAGTTTATTGTAGGCTATGGTCTGGGACCTGCATCTTCACACTACTCAAAGCTATCAATGTGTTTGTGTGTGAGAGAGACAGTGGTGTAATTTGTGTTGGATTCAACTCGAAATCTTCTTTAATGACTTGGCCTTGAACAGTGGGGACTCGGACTCAATTTAGTGACTCGACTAAAACGTTGCTTCCGTATTGCGAACTTTTCGGAATAACAAAGTATTTGGTCGTCGCCTGAGGAGTTTGTTATAGTGGGCTGCAGTGTATGTATCGTTTACACCAAACGTTTCTCTAAAATCCATCATTTGTGATGCCGTATCCGATGGGTTCAGACCATGACACGTTTACGCCCTTTACTTTGTACCTCAACTTCGGACCTCCTAATGGATCCGATTTCTCCTCTTTCCATCCTTTTTTCATTGATCTCTACCCATTCACTTTTTTGCTTTAATCTAATTCTTCTTTCTCTTTTCCTTCCTCTTCCACTCTCCCCTCTTTCATTTCCTATCATTTGTTGATTTTCATCAGCTCCACACTGACTTCTCCATGCTTGTCTGTTTCTTGTAGGCCGTGTTTGGTGTTCTGAGGGTCATGGAGGGTCTTCAGGCTTTTGACGACATGATGGAGAACACGAAAGTGAAGAAGTGGTACAGACGCATGGAGAAAGCCATGCACAGTCATCCCAACTGACTCCTACACGCCTTCGGTTCGGTCTTAAATGGTTCCCTTTTACACAATAACAGTGCCGGGTGCATGCAGTGGGCAATAACATCCAGAACCTTCAGCTGAGGAAAACTCTCTTAATTGCACTTGTGTGTCTCTGAAACTCCAGCAGTGTGCTTTTCTCGCTCTGGTGTTCACTTATCTGCAAATATTGTGTCTGATTGGTTAGTGGGTTAATTATAATTAATTTATTTCTCTCTGATGCTGTAACTATAAATAACAAGAGCAGCAATAAAGAGTAATAAGGGAATGGACATGACTGACCCAGGTCGATGATTCTGGCTCCAGAAGTGACTTTACTCACCAGATTGTGGGAGTTATAAAGTAATGGCACCCTTCTGATTATAAACAGTGCACATTGTCAACTAAGCACCAAAAAAAAAAAAAATCACTGAAATGAAATGTTCACTGAGTGGAGTTCCTTTTCTTGGTAAAGGTACTTCACTGTCTCTTCATATTCAAAAACTGAGAGTTGGCCTAGTGGTTAGCGTGTCTGCCTCTCGAGCCGGGAGATCATGAGTTCTACTCGCGGTCTGGCCATACCAAAGACCATCATAAAAATGGTACCTACTGCCATCTGGCAAGGCACGCTACAATACAGATGCAAGTGGGGAGTCAAACTCTCGCGATTACCAGAGGACACGCCCCCCCCGTAACCCTAGCTGTATAGGCGAGAGGCCGAGGGCTACGGAAACCGAGATTGGCACTGCTCAATGCACCCGATTGCATGGTGCAGTAAGGACTCTTTTTTTCATGTTCAAAGTGTGCAGGATTTCGGTTCCGTATTACCTTCATTACAACCACAGCAGTGCTCATTTCTGGGTTCTGATTGGCCAGCAGAAGGTGTTAATTTTCTCTAGCAGCAGCTCTGACAGTAGGACAGGTTTATATTAGTGTGCTCATTCTATGTTATTTCTATAGTAAACATTTTTCAAGTTTTCTGTAAGGAGAATCTTATGTTTATGTAACATTTTATGGAAGGAGTTGCCAGTGTCAGCTTTAGCTCACTGTTAGAACGCTGTAACTTCCCCCTCCCCCTAGACGTTTTATAACGTCAAGACAGAGGAGTGGACACTTCTTTACGGTTTCTGATTTGTGAGGGTTTTTTTTTTTTTTTGTCTTAGAGCAGCCGGGGGGGGAAAGAGTGCTTGTAGGTGTTATAACGCAAGTGAAAACTTTTATTAAATGCAACTCTAAATGGCTAAAAAAAAAAAGTACAGCACTGGTTTTTAGTAATAAATGAAAAATTGTAATCATGGGCAAGTTGCTGTGGTATAGGAGTAATAAAACACTCCAGGACATGCTATAACAGGAAACTAATTTGACTTCATGCCATGGTGGTGACTGACTCTACTTCATCACAAGGTTGATTTATTTTCCTATATCCGCATGGTCTATTGTGTTAATTCTAATATAAAGTCCATATTATAACAGGAAGCTGTTAAACTTAGTTCAGTCGCATTTAAAATCTAATTATTGAAAATATTAGAACTTATTTAGATGTTAGTAACTAAACAGTTGTATTTTGAGATTCTTCTTTACTATTTGACATATATTGAACTTCAGGACACGCTTTGTTCATTTCTTATATTAGACAATGTGTTTGTCTATAAACTGATGGTTTGTGATGAACATGAGAGCACAAACATTTAAATGTCGACTCATTTCCCCTTTGAATTAGGGCTGGGCAATATGATTATCATATTTCAAGATATTTTTATGATACATGATGTATCTAGGTTTGGTAACATAGAAAAGGACCAGGGAATAGATTTATATACCAGTTTAAAAAGAGTAAGAATAAGCAAGATTTTTAAAACATAAAATCAGTAATTTGGTTCCATAAAATTAAAAAAAACCCTGAAAATTTGTCTACAATGTCTGTTTAAAAATATCATATCCAAGTTTTAATAAATGTAACATCCATGTCATTTGTACTGAACAGTCTGTACTTCTATATTGTGCTTTTTTTAAAAAAAAAAATTGGTCATCAGTAAAAAATATTTAAAATCCAAGGTTGAATACAAAAAAAGTAACAATTTTATCATTGCTGTTTAAACAAAGGGGAAAATACTGTATATTGCAATGTAAATTATGATACTGGTATCATTAGCTCACTCAACTCTACTTCAGCTAACTAAACATTTTAATAGCATCAGCACTGAAACTCAAACACCCCACTCCACACTGTGAATAATTTTAAAATAAACTTTGATTTTATTGTGTTTATACTTACTCTTACACAAAAATCCTAAATCAGAAAAGAAAACAAATAAAAATGGGTGGTGTGTCTGGAGAATGATGCATCACAGTAGACTGGGGAGAAAAAAAGAAAAATACAGTACATGATTTAAACAAATGCCAAAACTGCAGCTGGTCTTTTCTTTAATATGCAAAGGGTGGGGGAAAAAAAAAAGCTCAATCTGCTCTCATCGCTCACGTTTGAGGTATCACACAACACTGAGTTTATGAGTGGAGGTGCACAACTGACCAGCTACATTCAGTTTAATCACTTCTTTTCTGATTTATTAAAACAATCTCCTGTGAAAATACAAGTGCTGTACAATATATCATAGTTTCACATACACACACAAAAAAAAGTATCCTACTGATATACGGCTCATATGCTGTAATATGCAAACACGCTAATTAATCAACCCCTAAATGTTACTCTTTGCTCAAAACTGATCTAAAACAAGTTTTACAGATTTATCAGAGCTGTGAAGCTTGTGTTTGATCGAAATCAGGTGATTAGTAGTACAACTAATTCCACCAGCACTAGAACTTGCTCATGGTAGAAAAACAAGTATTCACCCCCTCTACTGTTGTTTCCACATTTTGTATCGTTATATCCTGAAACTGAATGGGATGTATGAGGATTAGAAGTCATGAAGTTACACAAAACTGTTCCTAATATGCAACTGGAGGGAGAAATCTACATAGTTTGCAAAATTATTTCAAAGGTGATTGAGAATTGGAGAGGCAGCTAGTTCTGAATGAGTTGTGGTGCAGCCCGATGCCATCAGAAGTTTAATCGAACAGAATTGACCTACATGCAGTTAAAGCATCAGGTACGATATCTCAGGATCTCTAGAGTTCGGTAGAGAATGTAACCCGGACATCATGAAAACCGAGGCGCAATCAAAAGAATCCAGCACAAAAGTTCTGGAAAAGTATCAAGCAAGGTTTGATGAAAGAAAAAGCATCCTGCAGAGCCATATTAAAGTCATTATTTAAAAAACTATGGAAAGAATCTGGCAAACATGATGCCACTGCCGCCGCCACCACCACCGTGCTTCACAGTTGCAACTTTTAGTACCAAGGCTGAAAGTTTCACTTTGTGTCTCATCAGACCCAAGAACTTTGTTTGTTCTCCAACATTCTGATGTTTTATCTTTTTCTTCTCACCATTTTTCCATAAAGTCCAGCTTTGTGATGACCCACTGAACGGCTTCTCCCATCTCAATGACCATCATGGACTTGGTTTGTTCGCTCCTTCAGGGCTAGATCTTCATGAAGCTGTGTGTTTAGGCATGTTCTCGAACAACTACTGATTTGTATTGAGATTTTATCCACTTTATTTACACACAAGTCAACTCTAACTAAAACACGTGACTTCTGATGGCAACCAGAACGAACCGAGAGCTTTTCCTATCCTCCAATTCTTCTTTATGGTTAATTTGCAAATAATTTTACAATCTATATAGGTAATCCCTGCAGTTTGATATTATGGGTTATTTGGTGTAGGATCATGGCATAATCCCAGTTAAGGCCAGTTCACGTTCGAGAGAATAAATACTTATTTACTTATGCAACTTGCTGTAATTCATCAAAATAAATGTCAAGTCTAAAGACCGAGTCATACTTCAGATTAAATCGTAACTTCAACACCGACAACATTTTTAAACGCTGGCTGTCTGTTAAAAGGTTAAATAACAAACAATCGGACGAATCAGAATCTTAAAGACAGCGTTTAATTAATTAACTTTAAAATTCAAAATCAAATTTTAAATATTAAGTTCTCTATTAGACAAAGTGATTCTGTATAATCCTTACTTGGACATCATTTTATTTGAACCTTCAACACTAACGCATGCAACTCTGCCCCCTCTCATAAATCACATGCTGCTGTTTACTGCCCCGCCCCCTCGTTCCATCCTTGATGAAATCTTGAGGTTTGCCGATGGCTCTCGAGCATCTCGGATGAGAAATTTATTTATGAATCGTACCAAAACAGGAGGAAACGGATACGTGCGCTTAAGTCGTTTCCATTAAAAAACACGCCTACGAACCGGTGGATTCTCAAACGTCTTGGTTTGAAATGAGCGACGTAAAGAAAGAAAAGAAAAAAAAACCCAGGAGCGGGTCTCAAAACTATACGATGACGTTAAAAGACAAATACTGTAGAAGCCCGGTAACCCAGCCCCACCCCTAACTCCTCCCTCCAGCCCTTTTGACTAAAATAAAAGCCCTCCCCGCCCTGATACACACATCCTTCATTTCTCTGCTTTGGTACAAGTAGCAGATTAGCACTGGATACATATGAGAACATACACGGTTTTGTTAAGCATCAACTCACCCTCATCTGCGCACTAACCTCGTAATGTTCTACATTGGATTATAACTATATGGATAAGTAGGCATGTGGTATATACACGTGACAAAAAAAAAAAAAATTTAATTGTGGTTTTACGAGATCACATTCAGAAAATCAGAACATTGGGCCATGTGTTGCGTCATGTTAGCGCTGTTGAACGCTATAATGTTCCGCCTGGTCCAGCGTCAGTGCTGGTCGCCGTACAGGAACGCAAGTCTTGTCCGTTTTCCTGGAAGTGGCGACGATTTCCTGTGTGACATCATCAAAGCACAGAGCTGAAGAAAACACATAACGGACGGAGTTTCGATGTATCTGGCGTTCACTGGTCTGCTGGTGGTCAGGAATATTTGTGAAAAGAAAAAAAATTTGCTCCAGAGCGAAAGCATCCAAGATCCGATTTCCTCTCCGATTTCCCTCCCGTGTTTGCGCTTGGATCAGTGTGATCACATTGTGCTTCGATTCGATGGACAGTTTCTTGTCTGTAGCTCAACCGCATCATATAACCGAAAGGACAAAGCTGGGTTTGTTTCCCCCCTCCTCCTCCACGCTTCCAGCACAACTCAAGCAAATGAAAATAAAATAATAAATAGTACGCAAATCACACAATCCGAGATAACTACAATATATTAATATAGATCCTCTGATAACACTTTCACACGCTCATTAAAACAGGAAGAGAAGAAAAGAAACTCACTCACTCAATCGTTCATTAATAGAAAGTGAAAGAGAAGCTGTGGAAACTGATAATCGATGGGGTGTGGGGGGGGGGGGGGTTTACCAAAAAAGGACTAAATTCCCCACCCCAAAAACAACCTGCGCCCATAC
>JAPFFA010000002.1:61016740-61026958 GCA_026153275.1 Sciades herzbergii | reverse complement strand
TCGCCGGCCACGGGGCTCGAACCTGGACCTTCTTGCTGTGAGGCGACAGCGCTAACCACTACACCACCGTGCCGCCGCATACATATATAGAGACGGCAAAGTTTTGTTCATCCTTAAGTGTTTCTGTTCATATTTCGTCCTATAACGTATGTATTGGAACAAGTGAGTCTTGTAAACCTGTCACCTTATCACTGATTCTTCGCAAAGTGTTTGGATCTCAATAAAAGTGTGTGTATCTCACCGCGGCTCCTCCATCGGTCTCCACTCCACATAGTGATATCTCCTCTGAGCCGATTTCATCCACTCTTTCAGCACAGCTGTGGTGTTGTCCACGTTGTGATCTGTTGCTGCCCTGCAGGTAAGAAATCACACACATGGGATTACTTCCTGCTCTGATAATTTCCAGCTGTTCTTTTTAATCTGTGTATTTATACACTGTGTATGTTTTTCTGTATGATGCTCCAGTTCCGCATGTGCAAACTCTCAGACGTTACAGACCTCAACGTGTCTCTTATTTGGTTCTTCTAGTTCTTTTTCCTGTTTCCTACTATCTTATACACACAGGAACACATGCATGAATCTGAGCATCAAGCAAAACACAAGACATCCACACGCTTCACATGTGTGAAAAACACAAAGCAATAAAATAATGCATTCATCTCAAATGCAACACAAATGGCTGTATTTAAAGAGTCTGAAGGTTAGATACGGTTTTGTTTTTACTTTTGATAATGATCACACCCACAATAGCTCCACCACTGATTGATTATTGAGTATAATCCACCACTGATTGAGTATAATTAATTAATTGACATGTAGAGAAGACAGAGAAGTCCTCAGCTTGGCAATAATAAAGTAGAATTTTGGTGTTTTGTGAAAAACAACCAAGGCCATGATGTCTATTTTAGTGATGTGTTACATGTTCCCAGAATTGTTTCCTCTAATTCCTCGAGTGTTTCCATTAAACCTCGCCAGTACAGTCTCACTTAATGCCATGTGAATTAAATCATGGAATTAAACCACTTCTCGGTCGACTATGTTTCCCAGTTTGTGGTGTTGTTCTATACCATGAGAAACCCACAGCGGTGTTTATTCCAGTAAGAATACATAAGGTCACATTCCTTAGCACACTATAAAAGCTTGTTATTTGTTTATTCACAATTCATTCTGCAAAGCCTGATTCCTCAAGCCTCCAACTTAACCCCTAACGTAGTCCGAATGTAGTCCTGAGCCTAGGTTTAAAGTAATTAACCAAGAAATTTTTTAATTACGGGGTTATGAAATGTCATCAATATACATTAATACAAGATGTTCTAGACAAAAAAAGATTAAGCGGACTTTAGCTTAAAAAAATATGTTAAAGTTGTAACATCAGTCCGTTGGGTCATTTCCCCGGGCGCGGTCATGCCGTACTGGATTAGCCACATACATGGCTGTATTAGGAGATGAAAATGAGGGTGGCGCTACGTGACGTAGGATTCCACACGTCTTCCTCATTCCATCCTGGATCCAAGACGTTTAGCTGAGTGGCTTCATCAAGTAAAGCGAGAAAACTACTCCTGGAAAAAGCAACAAATTGTGCAGTGAGCATTTTACAGAAGATTGTGGATTTGTGGAGGACTTGGATGAAAAAAATCACTGGGAAGAAGCAAGACACGAGGCAGAAATGACAATTGAAGCCAGACACGATCCTGACTTTGTTTCACCACAAAACACCGGCAGCACGACGACACACCATGTCACACATCAAACGGATGGAAGATAAGCAGGTCAATATATTTTTTAAATAAACAGGCAATAAACTAGCCGCTACTGTTTTTAAATTTTGATTCCTTTTCTAATCTTGCAAGGGTATAATTTTTGTAGAGAAATGCAAACAAATTGACCGAGAAGTCACACTAGTCATGCCATAATATTATACTATAGTCTAGTATAGCATGCACTTGTACACCTCCGCAGTCCTCACGGAAAATTACATCATGCATGATGGAGTTATGGCGGCCTCCCTGACAAAAAACAGTCCCATCTATTTTCATCACTTTAGTGGTTATATCATTAAGAACAAATTCAACAAGCAGCGTTTTTTTATATATATAAAAGACAGACATAAAGACCAACTTTTAGCTCAATTTGTTTATTCGTGAGATATTTTCTTTAGTGGACTCCTACTGTAAGTGAACATAGCCCTAATACCAGCTTGACACCAAGCGACTTTTCAAGTGATTCCAGTATCGCAGACAAATTTCCAATTTCAGAATAAAGTCATGATAGTTTTGAGAGCTAGAATTGTGACGAGCTCCTGTCATCTCGATCTCGATCGCTTGGTGTATGGTGGTCAGGATATCTGTCTTAAGTCAGTCTTTTTCTCATCTTGACATTCTGATAAAATGAACCATGCTTAATACAGTATTAGCTTTAGTCTTGGTTCATGCATATTGGGACTGTGCAAGATCTCCTGTCTTTTGCAAAATCACAGATAACTACAAGGGCACTCAGTACAGTAGAGTTCATAACGCCGCCAAGCCACATACTGTATTATCAACATCAAAATCAGATCACTTGATCCTCGGATAATACTAAAGCTGCCCACCAAATTTCATCCAAATCCGTTCACTACTTTGGGAACTACATTGGGAACAGACAAAAAAAAAAAAATCCTGGATTCACATACATATCCGGATTTGCATCAAAATGTACACAATTGTTCCTTGGCCCATGGATCACCTTTCCTCCAAATTTCATCCAAATCCATTCATTACTTTTTGAGTTACATTGGGAACAGACAAAGAAAGAAAGAAAGAAAGAAAGGTGAAAACATAACATCCTCCAATAAAGTTAAGCAGAGGTGGAGGTAATCAATTGAAAAGTCATTTGACCTTAAGGCCTGCATAACTGTGACTAACGCTATGGTCACACTACAGCTCACGATGCTTTGCAATCACAATGAAGCGTTTGGTGGATATGCTTCCCTGAGCTCTGGGAAGTATCTCCAAACCCATCTGTGAGTATTCACCGCTTAGGTTGCCAATGAAAACATTGCCACCAAATTTCAGTGCATGCATTGAAATTTTTTGTGACATGTTTGGCCACTCACGAGGCGGAGACACACCGAGAAACAACTCGTGAAACTCAAAGAACATTCGCTGTGCATCGCACGATTTGTGGTGATGCAACCAAGTATTTGCAAAACCCATCGTGAGCTGTAGTGTGACCGTAGCCTAATAAGACTGTTTTTAGATGTGAAATGGTGTTAGATTTTAGTCTTTTAAAAGTCTTTGAAGACTCGATTCAAGTCTTCTAGTGTGTGGTTACCATAATGTGGTCCAACTGCAAACCTAACGGAGTCTGAGTGTAGCCCTAATGTAGTTTTTCTGTAGTCCTAAGCCTAGTCCTAATGTAGGCCAAAATGTTGTCCAAATGTCACCCTAAGTCCCGTCCTAACCTGGTGCAGTCATGGGTTTTAAAGTAATATAATCAGAATAATCAGAACATCCTAATAATATATAAATATAAACACAGACATTCAATTTGCAGTGTGTGTGTGTCTGCGCGCGCGTGTGTATTTTCCTGTTTTCCCCCTTTTTTGGAAACCTCCAAGCTATGTCAACACAACATTAAGCAGCCCTGCACACCAGATTAGCACAACAAGCTCGGAATATTTAGCTTATATTAAAAAGAAGGAGCGTCTCAGTCCACCAGTGTGGGTATGTGTGTCTGTGTTTTTCCAGCATCTCCACAAAGCTCATCTCCTGTCTCTCGTTCACAGACACACACTCTCTCTGAGTAACTCTGTGTCCTTGCCGAGTGAGAGACGGTAGTGGCTGCGATGGAAAGTTCCAGAATGTAAACTGATGAGAAAAAAGAACAGAGTGTAAATCGGCGAGACAACAAATAGACAAAGAACCAAACAGCATCCTGGGGTTTGATCTTAAGAGTTTTAGAAATGCTGATTTACAACATTTTTGGGGATAAAACAGATCTGGAGCAGTTTTTAAAGTTTGCTTATTTAGTTTTGCACTCAATACTGAAACCATTCTAACATACGATTCCACTTTCAGACTTTAGGCCACGCCCCCTAATTGATCATGCCTTTAGACCACGCCCCCAAATCTTTAGAATTACGTCAGGAAAGTTTCTCATGTTCAGAGTCGGGTTACGTAGATGCCTAATTAAAATCACCTTGCTTTTTTCTTTTCTTTTTTTTTTTACAGGTTGGCGAATGGATAATGGGATGCGAAAACACTCTTTTATACATACATGTTTTCTAAGACATTACAAATGTACAAAAGTGCACACGCACACACACTTGTGCAATGATAAACATCACTTTACCTGGAGTAACCGTTTGCAGTTTGGGGCGTCTGACAAACAAGCAAGTCGTGTCAGACAGCAGATAACAGTGTACACACACTCCATTACACACTATGCAATCAAATAACACACTGCTCAACTGCTATTCAGATATCTCACACACATGGAGCACACACAGTCGAATAAAGACTCTCTCTCTCTCTCGCACACACACACAGGTCATGTCTTGACTGCTTATGCAGACAACGATTAGAGGTGTGTATCCAGATGCACAGAGACTAATACCTGTGTGTGTGTGTGTGTGTGTGTGTGTGTGTGTGTGTGTGTGTGTGTGTGTTTATGAGAGTGTGAGACAGATGGTATTAGGTTTGATAAGCAGTCTGCATGTTTATAGCAGGTTTAGGAACACCTGTAACACACATTATGGGTGGAGATTCTCCTCAACGCACACATTTTCCCAGCTGAGAACATATCATAAATCCAGGGAAGTAATAACCAGTGTGTGTAAGTGGTGATCTGTGTAGGTGTGTGTGTGAGGGGAACAGATGTGGTATACACACACACACAAAGAGAGAGAGAGAGAGAGAGTTTTCCAAAATAAAGTGTGTTTAATTGGAGTGGAAATCTTATTGAATCACACATACACACACACAGTTGACTGGTAATGTTTTCCAGCAGGCTGTAAATTGCCTAAATGCTGCCCTGTGCTCCGAAACGTAATTCTTTAATGATTAAATCATTCTGAATGCCTGAGTATCACTGTGTACATTTGCTCTTACACTCTTGTTGGTGTTGCGCTAATTTCAAAACACTTTCCACTAAAAACTCAGTGGGAAAAAATTCTGAATGTTTTCTCCTTTACACCAAAAAATGATCAATTAGCTTATTTTTTTTCACTGAAGGTTACGAGGAATGCTAAAGGAAGCTTGTAACTCTTATTACTTGTGTGTGCTCACCATGTTTATGAGAAGATCCCACGTGAATAACTCACTGTGCTCTGATGTCCCTCAAAATGGTGGAAAATATATGAAGAATTCAATTCATGGTTCAAGTGTAAATACCCTCACCGACCACTTTAATAGGAACTTGTTGTTGAGTCTAAGATCCCTGTTCTTGGCTGCAGGAGTGGAACCCAGTGTGTTCTTCTGTTTTCTGTTGCATGCTGAGATGCTTTTGTGCTCACCACAGTTGTAAAGAGCAATTATATGAGTTACTATATCCTTCCTGGCAAAAAAGCTTGAACTTGGAACCAATCTGTCCATTTCCCTCTGACCCTCTCTTATCAACGAGGCATTTGTTTTTTTCCACCCACAGAACTGTCACTCACTTGATGTTTTTTGTTTTCCGTACCATTCTGTGTAAACTCTAGACACTGTTGCGTGAAAACCCCAGGAGGAGATCAGCAGTTTCTGAAATACTCAAACCAAAAATACTCATCTAGCTCAAACCGACACCCGTACCACAGTGAAAGAAAGTCACATAAAAATTAAGATCGTAGTTTTTCCCATTCTGATGTTTGAACATTATGAACATTAACTGAAGCGCTTGATTTGTATCTGTATGATTTGATGTGTCGTGCTGCTGTCGAGGGATCAGCTGATTAGAGAACTGCAAAAAAAAAAAACAGTAGGTGGATGTTGGGGTGTTCCTAATAAAGTGGCCAGGGAGTGTATATAAATACATACTCTAAGTAATTTACCAACACATTTGAGTAAAACGTTGACGTTTCCTCAGATGATTGTGTCATGTTTACACTGCCGCTGTATTTTTACATCATGTGTACAAAAAGATTTAATCGCACTTAGCCTTGGTCAGCTAATGCTCTGGGTCCATATTTCCCCTGTTGCCTAGCAACATAGCTTTCACTAAACCAAAACCAAAATGAGGCGTTTAGGAGTTTTTATGTTTGAATAGAAATTGCGAACTTAAAAAACATATGAATTTGGAAAAAAAAACCTCTAAAATATCATGTGAAAAAAGTTCATACGTTTGCACAAGATGTTTTTTTTCCAGACGATTCAACGAAGCAATATTTTGCAAAATTGAAACGGAAACATTTTTCTGCACTAAAACGGCTATTACGATGGATGCAATCGAAATCACCGCGCCAACACTTATCAAATCTTGGAAATCCATTGCCATGTTTCACTGAAATGATTTTAATTGCATTCAGTGGAAACACAAACATTTGAAATTGTATTCTGTCGACTTTAAAAAAAAAAAATCACGTTTGTTTTGTGCAAAACTGCCATGGAAACACGCCTCCTTAGTGTTACAGACAGCAATATGATACTAGATCTGAAACAAATAAATAAACAAAAATAGCTTCAGAAAAATTATGCTTCAAGTTGTAAAACTTGTCAACTTTTTCAAATGATTGTTATGTAAGCAAAACATTACAGTTATGCAATTCAATGCTCTCTAGAACATATACAGTATGTCCCGCCCCTGGAGGAGTGTCTTGCTCCACAGTAGTAGCTTGCTAGCTGCAAACATGGTTCAACTTTGCATTTTTGGCTTTTCCCTTTTCCAAAAAAAAAAGGTTGCCTTTTATTCATTTGAAGAGGGTGGAGGGTGAAGTTTAAGACAGGTAATTTTACAGTATATCCGTGTTTTATGTCACTTCCTTAAATAGAACAAGAACGTAATTTCGTCTTTATAGACTGTGAAGGCTTCTCCGTCATTCAGAATGAATGAAACACTCTTATTAAATCTCATCGCTCTTTGATGTGTTTAGCTAGGTTGCTAAAGCTAAGCTACTGTTGGTTTGTTTGTCAGGGGAGTGATGCATCTCGAACGCTATGGGCAACGTAACACAATGTAACTCATCACAACTTTCTTTCAGAAGAAATACGCGAAAACACAGAATCAAATCACACCGAAGAAGCCAGGTTACTTGCACAGTGGTTTGCCTTTGCACAAATAATGCTAATTGATACAAAATGAATGAGCGTTTTGTATAACTACACAAAAACACAAGTGGTGTTATTGATCCAGATGTTTATTTCCTCCTAGACCAATTAGCTGTAAGTGCAAATCCAAAACAAATCAGATGCCCCCTTGTGGCCCGAGGATTAAACAACAAAATGCAAGATTGATTTTTTTTCTTTTTGAGGATTTTGTTGTTTTCAACAAACTACCACCAGGTAACACCAGGTATACACTAACACAATCTTACTGAATAGATACAAGCTTTGAAATCTGTGTCTAAGTGTGTGTGTGTGTGCATGCAACACTAAGTCAGCGAGGGTATGTGTTTATATTTACTAGCGCATTTATTTGCATTAGTTTCACATTTTGTGGAATGAGACTGGAGGAGAGAACACACCTGCTGAGAGCCTGGAACTCTCTCCTTCTCTCTGAAGTTTACTGTAGCCTCATTATGAAGCACCCTGAAGCACTCATCCGTGCTCCACATCTGGACACCACATGACACATACACACACCTCTCACTATACCTCACCACACACACACATACATACGTACATACACACATTTTATATATATATGTGTGTGTGTAATATATATATTACACACACACACACACACACACACACTGCCCCTCACTCACACAGCAGGTCAAAGTTGGACCTGAGGACTGGAGTAAGACACTAAATACAGGTATTAGTGACAGCAAAAAGTGAAAGCACAAGCAATGTACCTGTGTACTGGGAGAGTAATTAGTGCATTTGGCCTGATTTCAATCACGTAAAGGCTCCCTTGTGTTTTAGGGAGGATTGGAACACAACCGGGCTTCATGTTTACTCTGCATTAAATGTCTGAGGCTGATACGTACATAAGTGAAGAACGATCTGTCCTGTGGAGATGCTCGGTAATGAGGGGCTGGTGCCATCAAGCCCATTCTGAAGAGAGAGAGAGAGAGAGTGTGTGTGTGTGTGTGTGTGTGTGTGCTGACATGGCTCTCTTTGGGTAGAGGGGCTGTGGGGACTCATAAAATTTGCAAATTTCTAAATACCACTCTCAGTCAACATAGCACCACCAGGTTCAGCTCACAAAACACACACACACACACACACACACACACACACACACACACACACACACACACACACACACACACATTCATTCAGAAACGTATACCATAAAACACACCATCTTCAGACATTTTAGGGACATCACATGAAGTTACTATGAACCAGGTTTGTTTCGTTCTTGTTCTAAATGAAGTTACCTCACAAAGCGCATTTTTTAAAACTAATCATAGCGCTAGCTAGAACTACGGTCAACAGCTCCAAGGTCTAATCTAATAGCTACAGTGCTCAAAGTTTTTCAAACTACAGATTAAAATATATTTAGTTTCCTAAACAGCTAAAATTACCTCACAATAGCTGGCAGGTGTAGATGACTAACTGGTAGCTAGCTAACATTAATTCACATTAGCACGCAGACATAGATGGGCACTAGCTAATGTTACCTCACATTAGCATGCAGACATAGATGGTAGCTAGCTAACATTACCTCACATTAGCACGCAGATGTAGATGGTAGCTAACTAATGTTAATTCACATTAGCATGCAGACATAGATGGTAGCTCACTAACATTACCTCACATTAGCACACAGATGTAGATGGTAGCTAACTAACGTTACCTCACATTAGCATGCAGACATAGATGGTAGCTAGCTAACATTACCTCACATTAGCACGCAGATGTAGATGGTAGCTAACTAATGTTAATTCACATTAGCATGCAGACATAGATGGTAGCTCACTAACATTACCTCACATTAGCACACAGATGTAGATGGTAGCTAACTAACGTTACCTCACATTAGCATGCAGACATAGATGGTAGCTAGCTAACATTAACTCACATTAGCACACAAATGTAGGTGGTAGCTAGCTAACATTATCTCACATTAGCACACAAATCTAGATGATAGCTAGATAATATGATGGCTAATATGATGGCTAAGATAGTAGCTAGCTAATAGTCTCACATTAGCACGCTGACATGGATGGTTGCTGTCTAGCATTACCTCACATTAGCATGCAAATGTAGATGGTTGCTAGCTAACATTACCTTACATTAGCATGCAGACATAGATGGTAGCTAGCTAACATTAACTTACATTAGCATGGAGACATAGATAATAGCTAGCTAATATTACCTCACATTAGCACGCAGACATAGATAATAGCTATCTAATGTTACCCCACATTAGCACAGAAGTGTAGATGGTAGCTAGCTAACATTACCTCATATTAGCATGCAGACATAGATAATAGCTAGCTAACATTACCTCACATTAGCACACAGACACAAATGGTAGCTAGCTAACATTACTTCACATTAGCATACAGACGTAGATGGTAGCTGGCTAACATTACCACACATTAGCACAAAGACATAGATGACTAACTGATAGCTAACATTACCTCACATTAGCACACAGATGTAGAAGATAGCTAGCTAACATTACCTCACATTAGCATGCAGACATAGATGACTGATACCTATCTAACATTATCTCACATTAGCACACAGATGTAGAAGATAGCTAGCTAACATTACCTCACATTAGCACAGACATATATGACTAACTGATAGCTAGTTAACATTACCGCACATTAGCACACAGACATAGATGATTATCTGATACCTAGCTAACATTACCTCACATTAGCACACAGATGTAGATAATAGCTAGCTAATATTACCGCACATTAGCAAACAGACATATATGACTAACTGATAGCTAGCTAACATTACCTCACATTAGCACACAGCTGTAGATAATAGCTAGCTAACATTACCTCACATTAGCACAGACATATATGACTAACTGATAGCTAGTTAACATTACTGCACATTAGCACACAGACATAGATGATTATCTGATACCTAGCTAACATTACCTCACATTAGCACACAGATGTAGATA
>JAPFFA010000002.1:59806446-59820320 GCA_026153275.1 Sciades herzbergii | reverse complement strand
ACACACACACACACACACACACACACACCTTCACACCCAGAAGGAGGATGAATAAACTTGTTTGTAGAGGTTAATTCTGTTTGTAAGGATGATGATGATGATGATGATTTTATCTTCCTCCATTTCAGGAACGATGCAATGACCCACATGCCTCTGAACTATCGACTGGCCAAGCGTTTAGTGTTCAGGAAAGTGAGAAAAGCGCTGGGGTTGGATCGCTGTGCTCGCTGCTACACAGGTGCCGCGCCCATCACCAAGGACACGCTGGAGTTCTTCTTCAGCCTGGACATCCCGCTGTATGAGCTGTATGGCATGAGTGAGAGCACCGGACCACACAGCATGTCCCTGCCTGAGGCCTCCAGACTCACCAGGTACACACACACCATTCATCTTAAGCACTTTATCCGTTTATGTAATGTTGTTGAACGTCCGTGAAACAAATTCCAGTTTTCACTTGCATTACAGCAGCTATAAACAGTCCCTCCTGCACCAGCCTTTTTTTTTTTTTTTTTTCCTCCTTTCCCCTTCTCTGAAGTTTAAAAAAAAAAAATGCAGAAACTGAGAGACACTGGAGACACCCTCCATAACTCATTTCCAGGTTAAATGCATGTCTTTAGAGAAACTTTCACTCTATGAATGACCATGGGTTTTTTTTTTTTTTTTTTCCCCTTTAAGTAGAGCATCTTCCGTGCAAGTCCCTGTGAACAAGCTGTTACTACGGAAGCGATATTGATATAACGAGTGCTTTTATTATAAATTTCTGGTTTGTACTGATCCGCATGTCGTTTTTCTCGCCAGCTGCGGGAAGGTAATTGCAGGTTGCCAGACGAAGATCTTTAACCCCGACTCGGATGAAAACGGTGAGATCTGCTTCTGGGGCCGTCATGTCTTCATGGGCTACCTGAACATGGTCGACAAGACCGAGGAGGCACTGGACGCAGACGGCTGGCTGCACTCCGGAGACCTGGGCAAACACGACAAGGACAACTTTCTCTACATTACAGGACGCATCAAAGGTAGCATGCATGCATATAATGCACGCACGCACGTGCTTCAGGCAAGGTATTTTAGAAATAAAAATTGTAAAGTTTTGTGCTGCAGTTACAATGCTAATTTAACTAACATGTAGTGGAACCTTACAGCCACCAGTTTAACTCTAATTTGTAATCAAAGTTTAAATCTACGGTAATTTACTGCACTCAGTCTCAAAGAGCTTTATTTAAAAAGAAGGACTTCAGTGCAGGGTTTTAAAAAAAACAAATAAACAAGGAATTAAAGACCTTTAAAAAGCCCTTGAGGGTTGAGGGCCTTTAGTCAAGGGATAATTAATGCTTAAGGGCCTTGAAGGGATCACGAATGGTTGAGGGCCCTTAGTCAAGGGATCGTCAATGGGTCGAGGGGCCCTTGGTCAAGGCATCGTCAGTGCCTCTGTAGCAGCTGTGAGCTGTAATAGTGTTTATTACACCATGTTGCAAACAAAAGAAAAAAATGCCAAGATCTGTTGTAAGTGCAGTTTTTAAAATGTGAAGTATGTGTATGTGACAGAACTGATCATCACTGCCGGAGGAGAGAACATTCCCCCGGTGCCCATCGAGGATGCGGTGAAGGAGGCCATACCCATCATCAGCAATGCCATGCTGATTGGAGACAAGCGCAAGTTCCTCTCCATGCTGCTCACCATCAAGGTACATACACACCACTTGGGGTTGTGCTGTTACAGTAAAACAATCAACGACAGAGTGGTGTGTGAGGTGGAGTTGCTGTTACTTCATCGAAGCTTACTTTCCTATAACACCACACCACTCTGTCTCAGTGTTCTATTCCTCTGCTACCACAGGAACATAAACACTAATAATGTGCTAAACAACGAGACGTCGTACTTTTTTTTTTTTTTTTTTTTTTAAATGCAGTTGCAGTTCTCAACAGTACAGTCATTCCTATAGTATGTCCCTGGGGTTGGTGGAACACTGAAGCGGAGGCAGGTGGGAAGTGATGTGCAACTTTTTTTTTTTTTTGGTAGATTTGCTTTTCAACTTAACGTTATATCTTACACACAAAGCTCTGGTTGGGAGATGCCATCTCCTTGCTTTCCCCTTCTTTTCACTGCTCTGTCATCACTGTTGAAGACGCACACGGATCAATTGACAACAGGTGTACTCACTTTGCCACTCCCCTTCCCTGGCCCTGCCCTCCATTCACAAGCCAATGCTTGACCATGCTCCTGCTGCCACATACCCCCACCGCCCGACTCAGGCCAGGGAGCCGTCCAGCCTGCAGCCGACTCCCCTCCCCTGGTGGGAGAGAAAGTCCGCCATTGCCATCTGCACCTCCAGCCCGTGGACCACCTCAAATCTGAAAGGCTGGAGGGCTAGATACCAACAGGTGATCCATGCATTGGCATCTTTCATGTGGTGGAGCCACTGGAGCGGGGTGTAATCCGAACAAAGGGTGAAGGAGTGCCCCAGCAGGTAGTACCAGAGGGTGAGCCAGTCACTCCTTCTCAATGGTGCTGTATGTACTTTCTCGCATTGAGAGCTTGCAGCTGATGTACAGCACCGGAAGTTCTTCCTGCTCCACCTCCTGGGACAAAACGGCCCTCAGCCCTCTGTCTGACGTGCCCATCTGCAAAATAAAAGGGAGAGAAAAGTCAGGGGAGTGTAAAAGTGGCCCCCTACACAGTGCAGCCTTTACCTTAGCGAACGTCTGTTGGCACTGGGCCAGATCTGGTGCACCCTTTTTAGTGTGATCAATCAGCGGGCTGATGACGTCCGAACAGTTGGGTATAAACCTGTGATCGTAGCTGGTCTGCCCCAGGAACTGTCTTGCCCCCTTTTTGGTCTTGGGCTTAGGGCAGGCTGCAATCGCTGCAGTCTTGTCAGTTTGGGGACGCACCTGCCTGTGACTCAAGTGGAAACCCAGATACCATACTTCCATCTGCCCAATTGCACACTTTTTTTTGGGTTAGCCGTGAGGCCCGTACGCCTCAGCAACTCCAGGACAGCCCTGAGGTGTTTTAGGTGCCACGGCATGCAGGTGGAAGATTTTGTCCATGAGCCACTGGAACGTTGCGGGAGCACCAAATAACCTGATGGGAAGGGTGACAAATTGATGTAAACATTTAAGCCCCAGCCAGTCTGTCCCCAGAATCAGTGGGTGGGTGAGGCATGGGCTAACCGCCACCTCTACACTATGTTGTTCTCCCCAAAATTGGACGTGAACAGACACTAGCAGATATTCGTGAACATCCCTGTGCACACAAGACCATCAATTGTGCTCCCCCAATTCCTCATCTTTTAACCAGGCTTTGGTGGATTGAGGTCCAATTACAGCCAGAATCCACCAATGCGTGATTTGTAACACTTTGAATACTCACCGGTATGCAATACGCTGGCACACTCGAGGGCAGTCTCTGGTGCATCAGGGATCTGGACCATGGACCTCACCTCAATCGCTTGACACTGATCCTGGAAATGCCCAGACTCCCTGCAGCGCCAACATACCGGCCCAGGCTTCACCTCTGCCTCCACCTCCGGGGATCACTCATCTGAGGGTGAGAAGACAGACACACAAGGGGAGGAGGGACACCACGAGCTCAGTGGGCTGGGGGGAGTCAGCTCTATTTCCACAGTGCAGGGACAGGACAAGGGGACAGTGGGGTGAAGAGCGAGGAGGCAGGATGTCCACCTGGAAATGTTGCCAGATGGTCCTCTGCCAACTTGATTTGCATGATCCAGCAACACCAGGCAGTGGCACTGGACCCACTCCGTTGTTCCTTCTAGTAGTCACATGATGAACTGCTCCAATGCCACCACCGCATTGATGATCCCCTTGACGTTGTGGTCTTCTGCCCATAGCCACCGCTGGCAGGTGTCCTGGAGCTGTTGGCCAAATGAGAATGGCCGGTCGACCTCCTCCAGAGTCAGCATGCGGAAGCGAGGATGGTGATGCTGCAGGATGGCTCACTTCAGGTTGGCATAGTGGAGCTGACGGGCAGCAAGCTGAGCTTCCCCGATCAGGACCGGCAGAAGACATGCTGCTCCTTGCTTGGCCAGCCACCCCCACACCTCTGCACCTTGCTCGAGGAGCATAAGGAAGACCTCCAAGTTGTTGTGAGGACCCATCTTTGACATGGGGGTAGTCTGTGGATGTAGCAGCCAAGGGCCCTGCTGATGTGAGCAGGTGCTGGAATGCCTGGGTTCCCCCCCCGCCCGCCCCGCAGCAAGGCCTCGAAGTGTTGTGCTTGTTCCTTGTGCAGGGTGATCAGTGCTTGGTGTTGACTTTGCTGGGTGGTGGCAAGGGCATGAACAAGGTCTTTGAGCTGGGAGGGCTCCATGAGCGGTTCCCTTCAGTACTTTCGGCACCAGTGTAGTATGTCCCTGGGGTGGGTGGAACATGGAAGCGCAGGCAGGTGGGAAATGGTGTTCAACACAGTCCTTTTCATCGTTAGTTTTGCTTTTCAGCTTAACATTGTCTTACGCACAGAAGCTCTGGTTAGGAGATGCTGTCTCCTCACTCTCCCTCTCCTTTTAAATGCATGTCATCATTGTTGAACGAACGCACACCAATTGACAACAGGTGTGCTCAGTTTACCTTTCACCTTCCCTGGCCCTGCCCTCCATTCACGAACTGACACTTGACCATGCCCCCACTACCACAGTTCCCTTTCCAGCTTTTTTTTTTTTTTCTCTCTCTTGAAGGTAATCGGGGGGGGAACTCACAGCTTTTACCATTAACAAGAAACCAAAAAGTGTAAAACTGCTGTCCTGGAAACTGTCGGGGGGAAAAACATGACTGACACTGGAGACTCCTTCCTTGAGTGTTTTAAATAAACATTACCTTCTAGAGAATCTTACCAGACCAATAACTGCACTTTTTTTTTTAAATGCAGTTATGTGGACCATAACACCTTCTGACCAATCAGATACAAGAATTCTGCATTGATGTGGTAGAAGTATGTAATAAATAACTGATTTGTGATTTGTTTGTTCAGAGTAAAGTTGTTTGCGCTCATATCCACGTTGGATGTTGTGTAGAAATTCTTGTTCACGGACGTGAGTGAGGTTCTTTTCGTTCAGGGGGCTAACACTTCCAGAAAGAGTGATACTGTATGTTGCTTGTAGACACGTGAAGGACAAAGACTCTGACTCAGACGAACGAATCACTAATCAGTTCAGTTTGTTTGTTTTGGTGATTCATTTGAAAAGATTTATTTGTTCATTCCATCTCTATTGTTACCATAACAGTGCAGGATGGTGTACGTTGAAAGTTAGCTCTTTAATTAGCTACAAACATGGAGATTTTTGTGAATTGTTTACATTCTATATAAGGGTGCCATCCAGTTGTGGTTCTGAACGTGAACCTGTTCCACAAAAAGTTTTTTTTTTTTTTTTTTTCCTTCTTTCTTTCTTTTCCTCTCAAATCATCTTGCAGATGCTCGACTGATCTGAAAGTCTTGTTAAACACAATGGGAAGCGTTTAGTATGGCGGCGAGTAATTCCTGCTCTGGATGTTTTCAGTCCGGTCTTAATCTTGCTGATGTTGAGGCTTTGAGACGTTTTCTCAGGAGCTCAGGAAAAAGTCCAGATGCAGCAAAAATCCTGTTTACTTGTATGCTTTACGATGGGCCACAAAACATTTAACGAGAGCCATAATTCTGCACAATTGTCATCTTTATGGACTGCCATTATAGTCATTAGGTACCAGTTAAATTCCTTGTTGTAAATGAGATAATGAGAGAATGAAATGATTGCATTCTCGTGTATGTGCTGTTTGTCTCCACCTGTTGGTGGATTTCAGTAACTGCGCTTTCCTCACACTGACTGAGAACACCTTCACTTCATCTGATGCACTTATTTTAGATGAGCAATTAAATTGCATCTTGCTATTAGAGATGCAAATCAGTGACTGTAACTGACTCGGCGATTTTATTCAAACTAAAAATGTGTAGCATTTCGAAAAAATAACGAAGGAACACCTCACAAGCCAGGGAAACGTTCTAATTTTCATCATAACGGAAAAACTAAAGAACTTTAATTCCCTTTTAAAAGGGAAGTCCATGCACAATTTCTAGAAAAATACACAATAAAGACCACGACAGCAGTAACGTTCATGTACAAATGGATCTGAAGGATGATTTTCACCTAATCTGCATTTCATAAAGACTACTATCGGATCACTACTACTACTTTATTCCACAGCACTGTTCTACGATGGTTTTCGTTTCTTTATTTTATCATACTTTTTTTGCTGCCTTTATCAAACCAGTTAATCACACGGCTGTGTAAATGACTACAGATTATAATGTTAATGCAGAATATCTTTGGAGGGTCAGTTTTTAATTTGTAATTCAAATGAAGCATTTAAAATGACTAGTATATGAAAAAAAAATTGACACATTACAGGAGACTGGAAGTTTTGACTTGTATCTCCTGTTTGTCACTAATCTTTATCTTTTTGTCTTGTGTTTGTCCCTCTGTCTGTCTCTCAGTGCCAGGTAAACGGTGAGACAGGTGCCCCAGAGGATGAACTCACCCCTGAGGCTGTGGACTGGTGTAGGAAGTTGGGCAGCTCATCCACACGGGTGTCGGAGATCTGTGGGGGACATGACCGCCTCGTCCACACCGCCATCCAGGACGGCATTAACAGAGTGAACGAGAGCGCCACGTCCAACGCCCAGCGCATCCAGAAGTTCACCATCCTCGAGCAGGACTTCTCCATCCCTGGAGGAGAGCTTGGTATGTGTGTGCGAAAGCGTGTATTTCATGTGTAAATATTCATGTAATATTTTCGTTATAAACGTGTAAGACATACAAGTGTATTTATTATCCAGTGTTGTACCAATGCACTAGTTTGCTCTCAGTTTTGATTAGTAAGAAGGTGTTGATTAATTATCTATAATAGCAGCTTTGACAGCAGTACAGCAGGTTTATATTAATGCACTCATTCGAATACGTTATAGTTTCTGTCATTACAACTTGCACAACACAACTTTAAATGTAAACATAAATGGATAAAAAAATCCTTATCATTCATTAATAAATACATTTTTGAATTGTGGTAATTGCTGTCATATAAAATGAATAAAACATTGACAGCATGTTGCTATCTGAAAATACTCAAACTTCAGTGTTAACAGTACCATTGCTGCATTACCCACCCCACTGTTGATTTACTTTCCTTGAACCGCACGACCCATGCGTTCTAAAGATTCATTAGATAAATTGGTGAGATTTTCTATGTAGCTGTTTATGGAACTTGATAAATGAAGCTGTATGTTCTGTAGTAGATTGATTACTGTTCTGAGGACATTTTAAGGAGCAGTTTAACTCGATAACGTCTGACGCGCATTAGAAAATGGCGGCCCATCTGTTTGTTCACAAAACTTTTCCATATACTGTACGTACACAATAATCACTTTTGATGATGTTTGACGTGGTCGCGAAAATCTGACCTAAATCTTACATCTTGCTGATTCTGATACAAATTTGCTGACTTTGTTTTTGCATTTCAAATTAGAATAAACAGTGAGCTTTAAACTTATTCATCCAGCTTCGGTACGCAATTTACGTATTCCATTCCGGGTCACGGTTGATCCGGAGCCAAAACCTGGAAACGCAAGGCAGGAAAATTCACACCGGATGAGGTGTTAATTCATCACACATATGCACGCACTCAGAGCTAGTGTAGTCGGTCCAGCTAGCAACATGTTTTTGAGAGGAGGGAGGAAACTGGAGAACCCTGAGGAATCCTACATGGGGAGAACATGAGGAACTCTGCGCAGGCAACAACCTGAGCTCAGGGTTGAACCTTTTACTTTATTGCTTTCATGTACGTTATTGGTTTTATAATTTTATAGGAATTGTTTTACAGGAAGAAAAATTATTCACAATCTCCTTTGCAGTACCTCAGTAATCCACCGGGTGGCAGCATTTCACTGAAAGTTGCATTTTAGTGACAATTGCAGAGTAATCAGCCATCAAAGTGTCTTTGGCTTCTTCAGCATTGGAAATAAAAATAAGGAAGTATGTTTAGTGGTAACTGTACGAGCAAGCTAATTGGTTATGTTCTCTGTCGCTGTCTCTTTCTCTCTCACTCTCAGGTCCCACTATGAAGCTGAAGAGACCGGTGGTGCTGAAGATGTACAAAGAGCAAATCGAGAACTTCTACAAAGATGCTGTGACCCCAAGCAACCCTGAGAACCCGCTGCCTCCTAAATGAGATCCATACCAAAGAGCAAAAACACACACGCCTTCTGTCTGTATCCATGTCGCTTCTCATGTAAATAACTGTGTGTGTGACCGAGTGTAACGTTCCCCATGTGATGTTTTCCAGCTGATTCTCTCCTGCATTTGTGATCGTTTTTCTCCATTATGCTGTGTTTTTTTTTTTTGCAAGCACAATGCTAAAGAAACACGAGCGAGCTCCGTAATGGGCCGCTGCCAAGCAACGTTGAGGTTCTTCTCGAGTGTAGCGTCGGTTATTTATTTATTTCCGAGATGTGATGAAGTTCGTAGGAGAGCCATAGACTTGGTGCCGGTTCATCAGGAATGTTCAGGAATCTGAGCTGCTCATGTTTACACTATGTATCTATTTATAAACTGCTTATTTATGGTTTGTATGTATGCCAAAGCATGAATATTGAAGGAAGACAAAATAACTTGTGTAGCTGGAGTGTTTTTCAGTCTCGTCCTGCTGTTGTTGCTCTGGAGTGTGGAAGAATCAAACATTCTAGATTTAAAGATGGTGTTGCACCAATTCTGTATACAGGTCTGTCTCTGGATGAATAGATGGACAATCGTCTTTCTCTGAGAACATTCCACTGGGAAATCCTGGCAGTGTGTTGAACGTAAAGAGACTCAATTCCAAATGTGCACATTCAGGAGAAAATGTACCTGAAATGCTGAGGTTTTCCAGGCATTCTCTTGTTTAATCCAACACCCGAAAGGGTTCATTAGTTTGCGCTTCTAGAAGAACCTGTGGCATTTCTATAAAACCCTAGGAAGGTCCCAAGTAGAACCCAGTTACGAAGCTGGAACCATTCACCTTTTGGTCAAGGGGGGGGGGGGAATCCACACCTTTCTGAAAGGGAAAACCTTTGGTGATGGGTTCTACTTGGAAACACTTCAAGTAAAACTCAATTACAAAGCTGTAACCACTGACCATTAAAAACCCCCCAGGAAATTTTCTGAAAGGCTCCAAGTAGGATTGAGAAATGAAGCTGGAACCATTGAGGAACCATGACTCTGAGAGGGAAAACCTGTAGTGTAGAGTTCCATAGGAGTAGTGTGGGTTCTACTTGGAAATCTTTTGAAACTTTCAGAAATGTTAGAATCCATTTAGAACAACAGAACCATTAACTTTCCAAAGAACCCTTAAGGAACTCATTTCCTCCTTTTTAAAAGACAATGTCTTCTAGCCATTTTTTTTTTTAAATATAGAAGTGATCTTTAGACGTGTTCTGGAGGGGGGAAAAAAAAATCTAGAAAAATGGGATTCACCCAGGGAATTAAAGGGGTGTGTGTTGATGGAACCCTAAAAAGTCCTCACTTCAAACCCAAGCGATTATAAAATTGATCATTGTTTGAATCTTTATGATTAGGCTAACGAAGCATGACTTTCCCCCGATTTCTTCCTGTTTTGAGGTTGGTGTGTGTGTAGCTTTGACAGCAGGTGTAGAGAATGAAAGCAGTCCGGTTTTCCGACACTCTGAATTGATGCCAGTGCGAACAGCAGGGGTTTTCAGGTCAGTTGGTGTTTTTGCACTATTTATTGCTCCTCTTGGGTGTTTGTTTGGTTTCTTGGATTTTGCACCAGCAGCAGATTTTAAAGCCACAAAATCACATCACTTAAGCCATGAATGTTTCTTTCCTTTTTTTTTTTTTCTTTCAGCCATGTTTTTATGTTGAAACATTTATATTCAGGGTTATTATTATTATTATTATTTTGCCTAGCAGATTGCTGTGAACTTGTTAAATATTGTAAATACCTTCATGCTTGATTTGTTGTGTGTGTACGTGTTTATCACATCAGCAACCAACCAGCTCCTGCTGTCTCGCGTCATTTAATATCAGCTTCAAGAAACGAAACTCGGCATGAATGAAGTCAAGATTAAGAACCTGCTTTTGATAATTTGGCATGTGATATACAGCAGTGTGGGGAAACAAATGTGTACAGTGCTAAAATATAAAAATTTGACAATAAACCTTTTCTTTGCTGTTTGTCTTTTGTTGTGGTTTGTGTGGAAATGTGAGGTAGAGAGCGACCTGGGCGAAAGAAAGCGCCCCTTAACTCAGAATTCCTACTCAGGACCTCGATGGTCTCAACTCTGAGTTCTGCAAGTGACGTCAGATCAACATGGCTGCTCACATGCAGATGATGTTCACCCGATTCTAGTAATTTATAATAATTTTGTAGTAATTTTATATCATGTGAGTTTATACTCTTTCCCCCCATTCATAACAGAATGGAAAGCTTGGAGTCTTTGGAATCCTGTTTCAATAAGTAAAATTAGACCAGAATTAAATTCCTAGTGTATTTAAAAAAAAAAAAATTACATGCTTGAAATATTCAGATTTTTCTATTCCATTCAGAAAATATTTTTTGCAGTTTGTTGTAAATATCTACCACATACTACATTATCAGTAGACCTTTTATATTTTTAGATGTAAAAAAAAAAATATTTTGGTTCGAGGAATGGCATCTTTGACCTTGATTTTCATGTGGTTATGATGTCATGCCTATTGATATTTATTGGTAAACTACAAAACTAGAAATTATTAATACAAACAGCGAATGATTAACAGAATGTGATCTACGAAAATAAAGTGGAGTAGAAAGATTTTATTTTAAAAATAAAAAGGTCAAACGTTATCAGTTCATTTATTTACAAACATTCAAATTACTTCATTTATGTAAACACAGACATCAATGTTTTTATATAAAATATTTTGTACTAAGTCTAAAACAAATTTTAAATAACTTTTGTTAATACTACATATTTTTAATAAATAATCATCTGGATGTTGATAATTGTGGAATGGTGTCGATAACTGTGGAACGGTGTCACGTGATCTGATACACTAAGTAATCAGGAATCAACTTTTTTTTTTTTCTTTTTTTCCCCGCAATGGAAGTTTGAGTAATTATTCATGCCTAATTTATATATCAAAAGTCTTTTCTACTTTTGCAATGGCCAAAAGATCGTTAAGGTGTCGATAATTGTAGCCGCCGCTTTGTCTAGTTTTGACCACAAATATGAGCCAAAGTATTTAAGTGAATGTTTTCCCATAATGCACAGTGTTGAATCTGTTGATGGAAAAAATATCTGAATTTCTGAGATATGGACATGGTGATCTTCCAAACAGGTCTGTTATATGAGCAGGCAGCATGTCTTTCTTTACTGTATACATCATTATTGCATCATAGTACATCATTCATACATCATTCAAAATGCACACAGCTGGCTTGTAGTGTGTATATATATACAGATCACCTTTTAAAAAAAACACACTAATGAGTCAAATTCCAGTTTTATTTATTTATGTATGTATTTATTTATTTATCTTTTGAAATTTGACACTTGTATAAGAGCAGCTTTGGGAAAATTGCACAAAGAGAAGCAGAATCGGAAGCAGAAGCAGGTGGGGGTGGGTGGGGGGGGTATAATTGAGTGTTGCACAGTACACATTCACAATTTTGGTAACCACCAACAGAACAAGTTTCAGAACTGGTTAGAAAATGACTTCAGAAGAACGACCCAGTGTTATTGGATTTTTCGAGATGAAAACCAATAGTAAGTCATTGACTGTAGGTGTATATATAGACTGTATCAACAATGTAACCTGTCAAATTATGGTGATGCGCATAACTGGGTGGCCTGGTTATGTTGGATTTACAGCGTAGGGTCTGTATGGTTAGTGTGCCAGACTTGCTCAAAAGTTTGATTGGTTTAATGAATATCTACAGTGGCGGTCTGTTTGTCCTGACTAAGTTTATTAACAGGTGTTCATGTTGACACCAATAATTGCTCTGACATAATTGAATCATATGTTTTAATGCTACATGTAGCCTATGCAGAACCAGCCTGCTGACCACCCCATAGCCAGCCTTTGGCATATTAGTCATTTATTATTATTATTATTATTTTGGTTTTGCCATGCGATATTCATGTCAACAGATGCGCTGCTGAAGTCCACTGAGCCTGGATGCACTGGAGAAAATATATGTGTGTGAGAGAGAGAGAAACTTGGAAGACTTATTTATATGATCATAGTCTTGTAAGATGGGATGTTGTCTGGGATTTTGAATGTTGTAATCTAATAATGTAGCTTAGAATTTGTCTTTGTGTTCCTAAAGGAGAGATATATGAGTGTGAAATGATTTTATTAAACTGATAATAAATTTTACTAGTGATATTTAAAAGTCAATTGGCACATGCTTCAGTTTCCTGAGACATTATGGGTGTTGATAATCACTTAATAATGAGACAGAAACTGAAGTGAATTACATAAATTACAAAAAATAGCAGTGGAAAAATCAGTAATAAAGATGTCACAACCTTTGAATGCGCTTGGGTGATGATATTTCTTGTAAAGTTAGATATAACCTCGCCAACGTATAGAGGCTTTGCACCGTCTCGTGATCCCCATAGCATGTTTTGAAGTATGTTCTCTAACAAGCTCGAGCTTCTTCCAGGGACAGGTGTATTCATACTGAAATCATGCGACACTGGAATTACACACAGCTTGACTCCATTCAGCGAAATATCTACCTTCTGATGGCTAATTTGTATTGATTTTAATATTCTGGCCTGTTTTGTGTGGATTTATGACATGATCCTACTAAAGTGTTAGGAGTTGAGGAGGGGGTGAATACTTACGCTAACAGTGATTTCAGGAGGAATATGTGAGAATATATGTGGCTATTGGGGGACAATATTTAATCAACTCTCCTTGGCTCCAAAAATGGATTGGAGTGAATTTTAGAGGTAAATGGTACATGTACTAGGGTTTAGAGAATCTTTCTAGTGCATTCAAAAAAGGGAGATACAAAGTTGTATTTTTAAAAATAAAAATACATTTTTTCAGACAGGGTGCACAGACTTTTGCATTCGACTGTAGTATGGACCAAACAAATTGCTACCAGTAACTGATTTGATGTTAAAGTATATTTTACTGATGTTAGCCTTTCTTTAATGAACTTTCTATTTCTTCGTGATTTTGATTTATGAAATAAAAGTAAGCCGAGTGGCCGGGTGTTCGTATTACCCATGATGCGCTTATCTTACCAAATGTTATCCTGCGTCCTAACTAGCTGATTAGCAGGCCGCAGAAAACTTTACAACAAGGCAAAGTTTTGAACTTTGGTATAATCTGGACTCGGGATCATCACCTAAACCACAAGTTCTTCCTGATATTTATTTGAATAAGAATTGTTCTTTGGTGTACACAGTGTCTGACTGTTTGACCTCTGACCTGCAGATCCTGACTTTCTGGCCCCAGGCTCAACTCTGTGGACGTCGCAGAGGGACGGCGAGGTGAAGCTGAGGATGGATGATTCAGGGCCGGCAGCTGAAACTCCTCTCACCGTGAGCCAGCTATTCACACGTACCGTGGAGCGATTCGGCGACCGGCTGGCGCTCAGCTGGAAAGAAGGAGAGGAATGGAGGAAAATGAACTACAAAGAATATTATAGAGACTGTCATATCGCTGCCAAGAGCTTCCTCAAGGTCAGGATAGAGAAATGACCGCATGAGTGAGCGAGAGAGAGAGAAAGAGCTGATCATGATGTGTACATTTGGTATTAAATTTTGAAATGTCGTTCCATGTTCGTGGAAATTTTATGCCGAAATGGAAAGTTGTCTCAACCCTAGATGG
>JAPFFA010000002.1:59507603-59517883 GCA_026153275.1 Sciades herzbergii | reverse complement strand
TGGCTACTCTACTACTAGGATATCAACTCATATACCATGAGTAGAGAAAAACAAAATGGTGGAGCGTGTTGCTGAACAAACTGAGGACGAAATAAAAACTCTACTCGAAAACAAAACCCCAAAAAATAAAAATAAAAAAAGCAACAAAATATGGAATGAAAGTATTTGATGGTAAGAACGTATCTTTTTTAAAAATGATTTTTCAAGAATTATTATTATCGCATTTTCCACAAATTGCTCCTGTCATTTCGTTGGCTTGTTCACATTCTAAGCAAAAATTATTTTGTCAGACGTTTTTTATAAAGTTTTAATTTATCGAATTTGCAAAAAAAAAAAAAAAAAGCTCCGTTTCTCAAAATCCAGTTAAGGTGGATAGAATAAAACAGTTAATTTCGTCGTACACGGCTTATAGCTCATGTACGATTCGATTTTGTGGAATAATTGTTAAATGTTACGATACTTTCACAAAATATATAAAAATAAGCTTATTTTGACTCTTATACTATATTATAGTTATAACATTATAAAAATAGGTCAAATCTGAGTGAAAATGATCAGGGCTCAATATCGTTCTTTCTGCCTAAAACATATATTGATCTTATAAAATGATACGAAATGTTCCGAGTGTGTCAGGTATGTGCTCAGATGTACCTCAGACCAGTCGAGGGCGTGCCACTCAGGTGGACAGGTGTGATTATTGCAGGGTTCGGTGACAGGAGGCCGCGGGTGGAAACATGCCGAATCGTCCTGAACCTTCTCTTCTGTGGAGCTGATCTTCCTCTTACACAGCACCTCCCGCGTCCGCACGCCACCACTACAACTCCTGCTGCACTCGGACCACTCGCTAACCCACCAGCTGAGACACAGAGACAGTTTACACTGTATTCATGCACTTGGACTGATACAGGGACTTGTACAGCAGATCCTTCGCATAAACACTACTCTTTCCTCAATCTGGGGTTACTTATCGGGCTAAATACGTTTTTGTTTTTAGAGCTTCAACATAACTGTGTTGTCAGCTTATTCGTTGGCTGATAGAACGATGAGGCATTGTGTTAAGATTGTATAACCAACAATCAGGAAAAGGTGGGATGGTATGTTGAAGTTGGAATTAAAACTAAAAATAAGCATTTGTAATAAATAAATCTTTGACCTGAATTGCACTCAGAATAGACAATTCAATACAACAGCACACTATTTGATGTTTTAACTTTAACTTTGACAATAAAGTTGACTTGACTTGACTTGAACTCATGAATTTGATTGTTTTTTCAAAAATAAACACATTTCAGTTTGGATTCTTGCAACACATTTCATAAAAGTTGGGATGGTAAAGTATTTACCACTTTATAATGTTTCTATTCCTTCTCACAACACTTAAAAGATGTTTAGGGACTGAAGACACCAAGTGATGAAGCATTTCAGGCGTTTTTTTTTTTCCCCATTCTTCTCCACACATTCTCTATTGGGGACAGAGGGGACACACCCTCTTCTTCCACAGCCACGCCTTTGTAATGTATGCAGAATGTGGTTTTGTTGAAATCTCCCCGGAAAAGATGTTGTCTTGAAGGCAGCACATGTTGCTCCAAAATCTCAGTGCACTTTGCTACATTAATGCTCCATCCCAGAAATGTAAGTTATCTTTACCAAGGGCACTGACACAAGCCCATACCCCAAAGCCAGGTTGACACACCCTGGCTTTTGGACTTGTTCCTGGTAACAGTCTGGATGGTCTTTTTTCATTCATTTCTTCCAAAAAAGACCTGGAATACTGATTCTTCTGACCACAATACACATTTCCACTCTGTGATGGTCCATCCCAGATGCTTCAGCTACTTCTGGACACAATTAACGTAAGGCTTCCTTTTTGCACAGTAAAGTTTTAACTGGTGTTTGTGGATGTACTGTAAGTCTGTATTGTAGCTTGGTAAAAGTTTGCCAAAGTATGAATGACGGTTCTTGATGCCGTCTGAGGGATCAGAGATCACGGGTGTTCAGATTAGGCTTGAGCCCTTTGCCCTTTACACACCAAAATTCCTCCAGATTCCTTGAATCATTTAATGCACTGTAGAGGGTGAAATATCCAAATCCTTTCCTATTATTTTTTAAACATTACAATCATTTTCTCGTGGATCTGTTGACAAACTGGAGCTCCTCAGCCCATCTTTGCTCCTCAAACACTAGGCCTTTCCTGCATACTGATTTTGTCCCAAATTATGATAACACTCACCTGTTGACATCACCTGTTTCAAATCACATCGTTATTTAATTTTTGTACCTCATTACTAGCCCTGAATTGCCCCGTAACAACTTTTTTGGAATGTGTTGCAGGTCTGAAACGCAGGAATGGATGTACATTAACAAGTTGACCAACAACGCGTGAAATATCTCGGGTTCATTCTGTCTGCAATGAAATACAAGTCAAAGTCAATTTAGAAATCACTGCTTTATTTTTCATTTGCACTTTTCATGCCGTCCCAACTTGTCCTGATTTGGGGTTGTAAGGTTCTTTTCTGTTTTTGCTGTACACACACTCACGTTGGAGGACACGGCGCCATGTTGCATGAACGTTTCTTCTCTTTCGGTTTGTTCTTCTTGTCACAGAAGTGATTGAAAACCACTGAGTGATCAGATTGTTTCTTACACACCACCTGCTGGATCTGAAACCCTGTGACACACACACACACACACACACACACACACACACACACACACACACACACACACACACAGAGAGAGTAAAATGAGATATTAGTAGCAGCATATTTCATTCCCAATTTTCCATCCATATTAATCAAATCCCAGTCAACCGTGTCCTTTTGCACAGGTCTTCTCGCGCACACAGCATTGTCTTGAGCTTGTTCTGACTAATCTGGTTCCTTACACACCCCTTAGCCAAAGTTTATTTTTGCTTTCTGGTTCGTTTAATTATGAGCAGTGTGAATACAAACCAAATACTGTAGATATCCATTTCTTTCTGATTTGAATTGACTACAGGAGTGAAAGTGCACTTTTTGATTTACAAGGACTGGCCAAAGTGTCAGTTAGGCATTTAAATGTGGTTCACGCTATTTTATACACACAAGCTTCTCTTTTCACTGGCATTTCTGGTGCATTAATGTGTATGTGTGTGTATTCTGCAAGACTACTGTAATCAAATCCAGCTGTGAGCTCTCTGTAAGTCTCGAAGGTTTCCTCTTTCTTTATTGTACGCTGTATTGGTGTGTGTTTATGTGTGTGTGTGTGTGTGTGTGTGTCTGTACCTCCAGCGCATGAGATGGAGCAGCGGCTCCAGGATGTCGAGTGCCAGGTGAAGATGCTCTGAGTGTCTCTGTTTACAGGCGGGTTAAAGCGATAATGGATACCTTGGTTCTCTTCCCTCACCAACACCTACCACACACACACAATTAGATAGAGATTGTCAAAACTTTGGCCAAATACATGTCAAAAATGAAACACCTTTAAGGTTAATTAATTAATACTCTCACTTTTTACCGACCCATCTGTCAGCCTTTTATGATTTTATCTAGAATCTGAGCGAATAAACGTTGTCTGTACGTTGTACAATCTTGTGTACTTGTATATACAGTAGTACCAAAGACTAAACAGAGGTTATACAACAAACTCAGAGTGACAGCTGTTATATCCAACAAAACTAGCTTTTCCAGATAATCTGGTGGTGGTTACCATGACAATGAGGGTCATATTGGTGGGCCCAATGGCCTCAAGGGTCTCGGGTTGATCAGCGGGTCGGCGGTAGTGGAAAGTCGTCCCAGCGATGTCGAACCGGCGCGGCGTGTCAATGGTCAGCTTGCCGTTGATGAAGTACTGGTCACTTTTGCTTTTCAGAACTGCAGTGAAGTCGTGTAACGCATAAAGGAATGTTTCTGAGTTAAAGCAAGACACTAAAGACATGAGTACGTAATGAACAAAACTTGAGGAATGTAATGACCTAATGGTTAGAGAAGCAGCTTTGGGACCAAAAAGTTGCCAGTTTGAGGCCCTGGACCTGTAGGAATGGCTGAAGTGCCCTTGAGCAAGGGCCCTAACCACTAACTGCTCTCTAGGCTGCTCTGGGTATGTTGTATGTCGCTCTGGATAAGCGCATCTGCTAAATGCTTTAAATGTAAACTTATCTATCACGACGCTTGGTTATCATGATCATTTTAGAACTTTTGATTTGAATTTCACCCACAGTACTGTTCAATTCTGAAGAGGATTCTGATTCGTCAAGAGGTGTTGATTTATTATTAGCTCATCCGGCCGATAGGTGATGAGTCGTAATTTATTTAGTCGCAATTTCAAATTGCGCATTTTAAGCAGCTTAATAGAAACCTGCCTAGTAACACTGCTACACATCATTGACTGTCTTCCTATAACTGCATGGCCTGAAGACTGTTAATTCCCTGATTTGGGGATTGGACAGAAGATTTATTTTCCTATTATGGCTTTCTGTGAAATTAATACTGCAAAGGCCACTAAAGGAATAAAACTTTATTACAGATCAAATAAAACTTTATGACAGATTACTGTCATTATTACCTACAGTAACTAAGCCAGTTCCACCAAAAGCAGCCCCGTGCACTAGGCAGCTAACAATCAAACAATTAAAGCCTTTCGTTTCTTACCGAGATAATTAAGAGAAATGTTGAGTTCCTGTATATGTATGAACACAGACCCTTTAGGAATCCTGATCACCTCTTCATATCCTGAGAAAACACACACACACACACACACACACACACACACACACACACACACACACACATACACGTTTATTCATGGTTACACTGAGCAATAATGTGGTGAGCGGTGTTCTCTACAGCAGGCCTGCTCTGGGATAAGCATTAAGCAGAGGTTTGAGATTCCTGCTGAATTCCTGGGCAACGTCTCCACAGCTGAGCACCGAACTCGTCTGAGGTCAGTCAGCGCCGGCCAGCTCTCAACCGCAAGCCTACAAATAACTCCATCTCCAAAAACCAGACCGTAGAGAAAAAAAAATGAAAGTATTTTTTGCAAGCTTGTGGGTTTTCGGTGGACAGGAGAAGAAGAGAGTGAGAGGGAAAGTAATAAAAATATTAACAGTTAAGGTTAAGAAGCCATATGGTAAACAAACTGAAAAAAAAAAAAAAACCTGGCAGGGCTTGTAAGACTAGGGGGAAAAAAGTGAAAAAGACAAAGAGAGATAGAGATAGAGAGAGAAACATACCAAAAAAAATGACTGGTACCATTTCAATAACCACAAACAAGAATCAATTTAATCCCAGAATAGATCCCTGAGCCTCACCTCCCCTGGCTCTGTGGTCCTGGGTGTTGCCTTCTGAGGCTTCCTAGTACTTGAAATAAAAAGCTCAGCCCAGATGTAAGCTACCAGCACCACCTGGCTCACCTACCACTCCACCACTAATGACCCCAAACACCCAACGGTGTACTCCTCCCTGCAAGAGCACAACTATATTTGAGCTACAGATGATTCTGTTACCAGATGACCTCGGTACCTTTCCAGACGACTCCACCAACCAATATAACCCCTGATGATCCTTGCACCAACCAACTGGCTACTACCCCAACCTATTCATGAATTAACATTTACGAAGTACTTTTACACCTGCCCATGATACCCTTGAAACTTTCTGATGCAACAGCACCAATATCAACATCTTCCAAATTCTCTTTATTTCACCAGTCAGAGACCAGGACCCATAGGACCCAGTTCACAGGACCATAGAGACCAGTTCATAGGACCCATTTAATAAATATTAGTACTGAGGCAGTAACCTTGAATGTATTATTTAATTTAAAAATCCTAGAATGGTTAAAAGTGTTACATTTGCTCATCGTTGTTAGCAAGTGCTAATAAGTGACACTGTTGTCTCAGAAACTTCAGTCGCCCATCACTATCACAATCTAAACTATCCTTTCTAAAAACTCCTACACCCTTCCCTTAATACTGACCCAACAACCCAGTGTCAACATTCCACCCAACCAACACCACCACCACTAGAACTAACTCCAACTCCACCCAGGGCGTATTTCCTTATAAGGACAGATGAAAGCCACAACGGTTATTCTTAGCCGATATTGAGAATCCATTTGGGTTGAAGGCAGCGCTGACTGACAGATGAAGTTATTCCTTGGCCCAGTGCAGTAGGATCAGGGTGAAATGTGCTTGACAGGGTGAATGGTGACTATAGCTGGGGTAATGACCAAGGTTCAAACCACAGGCCATTGCACGCCAAGTGACCTCCCAAACAACTGCTTTAAAAAGCACACAGCTTTACTGGAACAGTCTCAGGACCATGACCTATTGCTTCATAACTTACTACTCACCACATACATGCCTCAATAGCATGATGAATTCTGCAGGAAAAAAACCTCAAATATTTTTGATACATACAAATATATCAAAGAAGTCTTTAAACTAGGCCCGGTTAATGCTGCCATTTCAAAAAAAGACTGAAACGGCGTCCTTGAGCAAGCCTTTAAACCTGATGAACCTATAAACCTTTAATCACTCTTACACAGGGCAGGAAGAGGTCAGCATGGAAAATATAAAACTAGTCCTCTTTCCAACAATAATAAATCAACTGATCCTCAACCCTTTTGTATCAACCCATGCCACATCTCTTCATTCAACCTCATACCCCTCTTATTACCTTCCTACCACTTCATATCACTGTGTTGATATCTATATGCCCCTGTACCCCTGTATATCCCTTCATATCCTTTTGTACCATTAGGTCTCCTTATAAATTCTGCACCCGAGTGTGCCCAACCATACCCCTTCAAAATGCACTGTACTGCTACATTGATCTCTGTTCCATTTCAAATAATCACCTGTACCTCCATAACCCTGTGAATATCTACATTTCTACATTTGTATCTGTCCATTCCTCTGCGTATCTTTTTGTACCTTGTCACATCCTACTGTACTATTCCATAGGTCTTCATTCACCTACTTCATCCTTCTATGCATCTTTATATCCCTTCATACCTTTAAGTTACCCTTTGTACCCATCTCAAACTTGCATGCCCACCCACTGGAAACCCTTCATATCCAACTCAACTTTCTATGTTTCTTCATATCCCTTTGCACCCTTCAATTCCCCTTCATACCCATCTCAATATTCCATGACCCTCTTATCCCTTTACACCCTTTAGTTACCCTTCATACCACACTCATCCTTCCATGCCCCTTTGTATCCCTTTTTACCCTTCGGTTACCTTTGTATCAGTCTCAACCTTCCAGGCCCCTACCTATCCCTTTGTACCCTTTGGTGTTCATTTATACCCACCTCAACCTTCCATGCTTCTTCATATCCTTTTGTACCCTTTATATCCAGCTCAACCTACCATACCTCTTCATATCCCTTTCTACCCTTTGATCACCCTTCATACCAATCTCACTCTTCCCTGCTCCTTTCTATCCCTCTTTACCCTTCAGTTACCCTTCCTAGTCATTTCAACTCCCCATGCCTCTTCATACTGTATATCTTTGTACCCTTCAGTTAACCATAGTACCCACCTCAACCCTCCCTGTCCCTTCGGTTACATCTTTGCACCATTCAGTCTCCCTTCATATCACTTTGCTTCCATCCCTCCAACCCGCTCTGTTGAACTCTATACTCCTCTGTACTCCTCTACGGTACATTTCACTATATATTCCCTCCATACCCCCTATACCCTTCCATACCCTTTTTAGTTTTCTGTTCCCCACCATACCATGTTGTAGCCCTATGTACCACTTTGAGACCATCCATACCCCTGTGTATCCCTTTTTTAACCCAACCCTAATATCTCTCTATACCTTCACTCTGCACCAACTGATATCCATCAATAAACTCTGTACCGATTGATACCCATCCATACACTTTGTACCTTTCCATAGCTCTGCAGTCCCTCATACCCCTTCATATATTTCTTGTACACCCTCCATGCCATTTCTTATCCATCCATATCCTTTATTCTTCTTCATACAGCTCCCGAGTCTAACTGCACCGCCTCCTTTCCCAGACCCAAAGCAGATGACGGTGCCAGATTATCAGACAGTGTAACCCCTGCTGAGTCCAGACAGCTGGCTTGGGCTTGGCATGGATCATATATATTGGCATGGATCATATATATTCTTGATTTTATTTTTTCTTAAGTTTCAAACATATTTGAATTGTGCAGACTTTGCATGTGAACAAGTAATTATGAATTTGCCTTAAAAATCACTCCACTCTCTCAAGAGTGGCATGTGTCCAACACATAACTGGGGTTGGGTAAAAAGAAAAAAAAGATAAAGAAAAAAAACACAAGACGCAAACACAGACACATTGTTTGACTTTCCATAAAGCAATTATAGAGTCGTTTGGAGTAGGTATGAGGCAAAAAAGTGTTAAAGCTGGCTCTCACGAGGCCTTAACATGATCCAAAAGTCTTATTTCATTTGATTTTCATCCAGGTTGGCCTGTGTTTCCCAGCCACGCTGAAAGACAGCTTTCACTGCCTGTGTTATAAATGTGGAGATTTATCACAATTTATGGATCTTAGACACACAGAGAGATGGGATATGGGGGAAAAAAATAAAACAGTCTACATACAGTGACCAAAATCAAATACGATGGTTTGAAATTAAGGTGGCACAAAATTGTGCAATGCTATTGACTGTGTTTTGGTACTTACCTTCAAAAATTACAAAAAATGAATCAGACCTGAAACAATTCTGGCATGCTCAGAGACTATCTGGCGCACTAGAGCTTAGTGTTTCCCCACCAAACGTCCCTCAGAGACCTACATGATCTGCCAAGCCTTGAAGTATGAAGTGATAATAAATCCTTTATTTACTATTGAAAGACTGTGAGGTTTTATTTTTGTGCATTTATACCAAGTCTCTTTTCTGAAAAGTAAGAAACGTACTGACTAATTTTCCTTATCAGGAGCTCGGAAAGTAGTTCCGGCTGCAAGGCAAATCACAGGCTTATTTATATTAATGCGCTCGTTCGAATACCTTATCGTTTCTATAGTAGCAACGTACACAGGGACTCGTATGACAGATGCACCACATAATCAGATTTAAAAGATGTGTGTAATTATTGAAACGGTGACGTTTTCTGTAAGGAGATCTTTATTTAGTATTTACAGAAGGAGTTTTCAGGGTCAGCGCTTTGAAACAGTCCTTTAAAGTGATTAACCAGGAAATTTTGAAATTACAGGGTTATGAGACGTCATCATTATACATTAATACAAGGTGAAAAAATTTAAGCGGACTTTAGCTTAAAAAACATGTTAACGTCAGTCTGTCGGGCCGTTTCGCTGGGCGCGGCCATACTGGATTAGCCAGATACACAGACGTATTAGGAGACAAAAACGAAGGTGGCGTTGCGTGACGTAGGATTCCGCACGACAGCATACCACATCACGCATCAAACAGATGGAAGATAAGCAGGTAAATATATATTTTTTTACATAAACAGGCAATAAACTAGCCACTACTTTATTTTGTTTCCTTTTCTAATACTGTACTGCCATAATTTTTGTGGAGGAAATGCAAACAAACTGGCCGAGAAGTCATGCTAGACCATAATAACTATACAACAACTATAGTCTAGTTGTCACAACAGAAGGATGCCCAGGAGTGTTCTGGACAGCGTGCGCACCGCGAATGACACACACCTGCAAGGGATTAAGATGCAATCAGCGCACCTAAATAAGGACTCAGAATGCAGACTTACTTTGCGAAGTATTGCGTTGTTGTGACACATTACCGAGCCTTTTTTCCTGACTGATTTCCTGATTCCTGTTCCTCATTTTTGACCCTGCTTCTGTCCACGATATTCTGTTTGTGCCTTGCTTGACCTTTTGCCTGTTTTACCATTCATGATCTACACCTGCCGATTTGGACTGTTTGCACTTTTCTTTATAATAAAGATCTTCTGCACTTACATCTGTCTCCAACCATCCCTGACAGAATACTTAGCCCTGCTGACACTAGTATAGCATGCACTTGTACGCCTCTGCTATGCTTGCGGAAAATGACATCATGCGCAATGGAGTTATGGTGGCCTCCCTGACAAAAAAAATAGTCCCGTCTATTTTCATCACTTTAGTGGTTATATCGTTAAGAGCAAATTCAAAATGCATCTTTTTAAAAAAAAAATAAAGGACAGACATAAAGACCGACCTTTTAGCACAATTTGTTTATTTGCGAGATACAACCCCGATTCCAAAAAAGTTGGGACAAAGTACAAATTGTAAATAAAAACGGAATGCAATGACGTGGAAGTTTCAAAATTCCA
>JAPFFA010000002.1:59248732-59267122 GCA_026153275.1 Sciades herzbergii | reverse complement strand
AAAATAGAACGGAATGGAGAGTCATGGCAGTCAACCCTCGGATCGAGGACGACACTTGAAGAAGAAGAAGAAGAAGAGTTATCTGAATGACATCATGACTCACAGTTTCTAACTGATTCTGTGCTCAGTCATGATGGGATGGATGGATGGATGACAGCAGTCATGGTTATTACAGGAGCTTGCATCATGCATGAGCTCTTACTGTAATCTACATACATTTACTCCACGTTTGAGTTTGAATTTGAAGG
Source organism: Sciades herzbergii (assembly GCA_026153275.1). NCBI lineage: Eukaryota > Metazoa > Chordata > Actinopteri > Siluriformes > Ariidae > Sciades > Sciades herzbergii. Next base: position 59,266,874 of record JAPFFA010000002.1, on the reverse strand, counting down.
GAAGAGTATGATTTCACGTCTGGTCACTTATTAAATATGTTTCATAACGTTTTTTGTTGATTGTTTTTGAAACAGAAAAGGAACAAAGGTACTTGGAAATCAGCCCTTAAACAGAAAACGTCATTGTGTGTGCTTGGGTTCAGTTCTTGGGCGGGGTTTAGTGTGAATAAGGGGCGTGGCTAGACTGGCCAAGAGGTTATATAAAGCCGACCGCGCAGCGCTTTGTATCGCCCGCACAGCAGAAGCGCGTGAGGTTTCACGGCCACGCCGACAGCAGAGGGGTCGCACAACGGCAACCAGCCTGGCGCTTTAAACCCACATCAACGGGGTGAGCCCGCATTCCTCACGTCTATTCTCTATTTTTTTTTTTTTAAAAATAGCTGTACACATTTAGTGTTTTGCTTGTTAGCATTTAAGCTGTTTTCTTGTGGAAACAATGCAATAGAGATTGCCCGAGTCACGCTCGCGCACAAGGCTAACAAAGTTAGCTATCTGTTTATGTTGCTTCTAAATATTAGGGTTTTTTTTTAAATGCTTAGGTTTATATTTTTATTTTTGTGAAATATATATGTATATACATTTTTAATCTCGTTTTTTTTTTTTTTTTTTTTCCCCTGAGTTAAATCTCTTTCAATAGTTAACGGACGTCAAGAAATGGGTGCAATCCCATTTTGATATCGACTCCCTACACAAGTGCACTACTTCGAGGATAAAATAATGGATTTTCGTGACCTACCTAGTGCCCTAAGTGTGCAATTTAGGATTCGGCCTTGGTCAGGACAGGATTAGCTCTGAGAGCTAGCATAAATAGCCTTTTAAATTATTCAAGGATAAAATGAGGTAACGTGTGTGTGTGTATATATATTTATTAACTTAAGTAATCTATTTCTGTAATAGTTTGAGTTTTTAGATAGGTATGTAATCGATAAAAACACTTCGCTAGCAGCGTCTTGGGATGGGAATGTAATGCTAGTGCTAATGTACCTGAACGGTTTTCCAGTAATTTTCCAGAATGTTCCCTGTAGACGTTTAGCTAACAGGCTATTAATACATCCAGTACGAGGTTAATGTTTTATCATTTGTCAAGTATTCTTTGCTTATTTAACATCTCAAGCCTTATTGTTTAGGTATTGGGGTAAAAAAAAAAAAAAGTCAGGGGCTTGAATGATGGAATTCGTTTTGTTTTGTTTTTTTTCCTCTCTCTCCTAGATTTGGGAATTGTATTGGGAAAAATGCAGCGTCATATTTTTCAATATAGGAAACTTATAGCATTGCATATGCTCACAGGGTCTTGTATTATAACAGATCATATTTCATGTTTAGGAAAACTAGACATGGAAAGTTTATATAGTGTGTATGAGTGTTTAGTCTATGTCTAGTTCTTATCTAGTGTTTATACTGTTTGTTTATTTCATTTTTTGATTTCATCTGTGCTGCATGTCGTGCATGTATAGCACATTTGATAATAAAGACGACTTTATACTGTACAAGTAATTTGAAGATTAGTTTTGTTCGTCCAGAGCACAGGGAGGGGGGAAAGTGTTGGTGCCATCTGTTATATAACTATACATGCATGAGAGAAGAGTATTTGTTCTCCTGAAACAGGGCTGGGCATTAACTTTTGTCCTGGGGAGCAAGTAGGGGTTAATTTCCACTTGCACCCTATTTTGCAATTTTTTTTTTTTTAAGAAAAATCATAGAATAGTTGTGAATTGCAACTTAAAATGATCACACATTGAGTTGAAGTTTGGTTATTGATTAAGTTTATTATTGACTTTAGTTATTGGTTGCTTTGTATAGGTAATCGTATGGGGCTGAGTAAAATTAAGGATTAATTTCATGAGTCATTCTGGGCAATTTCAAAACTTTGAAGTCATGAGTGAAATTGAGCCTTAATTTTATGAGGAACCGTACGGTTACTTGTTTATACTGTATAGGGCCAAATTCATACTTCGGAAGCCATTCAAGTTCATAACCTTGTCATTCACGCTTTCTGAACCAATCAGGGCGTGAAACTATCTTGCACGTTTGAATCAGTTTTTAAAGCATCTTTCATCGTGACATGGTGTATTCTAACTCGCAGCATTCGTATGCTACGAGTCGTTTATTTATTTGTCTTTCTGCGGCCCGTTTTTTCAACATGGAAAGCCAAAAATGTGTATTTTTTGGTATTTTCTTTGCAGCTTTCAATTGGTTTATCATTTCTTCGTCAAATCTAGCAAAACGCAGCATTGCTGAGTCAGCAGAGTCAGCCATTTTGTTGACAATTTGCTCATTTTTGTAACCAAGCAACAAACTAGCCAGTATCATTTCAGAAATACGGCCCTGTTAAGGGGGGAAAAAAGCCCTACTTGATTGACCAATCAGAATTGAGTAATTTGGCCCTACATATTATAATTACTTGTAATGGACAAGAACAATTTTATCCAAAATGGTTTTCCTGCCTTCATTGATTTATTTCCATTTTCACATGCATGCATGTTGTAAAGTTCAGTGTGTCTGTGTAGAGCTCTGACTGTAGGTTCATTACTTGATAATGTAGGAATCATAAAATAGAAATCTATAACAGTTTGTATGAAGAAAACAAAGATGCCAAGACTTTTGAGCAGTACTGTGTATGAGTGCTTGTGTATCTTTTTATCATCTGTCTCTAGGTTTAAAAGGAAAAAAAACCCCGTGCTGTCATGATGGAGGATAATGTTTGAGGGTGTTTTATACAGACCTGGCAACCTGTAACAATTAGTGCAGCCAGTCTGTTATGATGCAACTTTTTTTTTTTTTTTTAAATATATATAAACCTAGAGGTGGATGATATAAATTAAAAAAACAACATATAAATATTTTGCACAAGACTGTGTTCCTCTGATAACAGAAACAAAGCTCCAGCTCTCTCTGCTCTTAATCTGTTCTTTCAGGATTTATTGCGCATGTTGCTCCTTGTAGAGTTTTAATTTATTTTTTTAATGCCAGAGTTGTTTGAAACCAATCTGGGTTTTCTGGGTCAAATAAGGAAGTGGCTTCACCTGTAAGAAAATCACACTTTGATTATGGAGCTAACTCGAATGCAAGCAGAAAAAAAGATTCTTAAGCAAACTCTTCCATCCTCACTTCCGACTTTTGTTTTTGTAAGATACATTTTAAATACAGTCATGAATTTCTCTGTAGTTTTCAGGCTGAGCTCTTCTCGTCATATTCTTTAACCACTCATTTCCTTGTTCTTAAAGCATTTGCTTCTATTTATTAACATTTTTCTTGATAGCGGGGAGACTGTAATGCCCTTTATCTATTTCTGTTTGAACAAACGAAAACGGCACTAAAATGAACCATATTGAAGACAGTTTAAGCCTTGCTTGCATGAAAGATGGTGTCTGACCCCAGCTGTAATTATGTGATAGCTGACGTCATGCATAAGGGGTCTATAAATAGTAGGCATACCATACTACAACAGCGGGGTGATTTTTATAAAATAACTTGCAAATCAGTAAATGAAACAGACTAAGAAAAAACAGCCAAGACATAATGGCTGGTATGTAGTGAGGGATGCTTTTAGGAACTGAAATAAAAGGTCAAAAAGCCTAATTTTTGTGGCACTAGTTTGTAATATATGCTCATTCTAACTTGCCCTGTTGGGTATGTCGGGGACATCTCACTTGCCCGAATGCATGTTTTACTTGCCCCGGGCAGTCCTTAATGTCGAGCCCTGTGAAGTTTAATACATCAGCTATTCGATCAATTGGCCAGACAGTAGATCTCTTATTAAATGTTGGTCATGTATGACTTTTATTCATGGGTTAAAGTATGAGCTTTATGAGTTTATTGGGGTTTTGCAGGATACCGTATCATTTATACATTGCCTTATTATTCTTGGCGATCTGGATCGCTTTGCTTCCATGTTAAAACACAGACGTGTTTTTACTTTCTTTGCTGTTTTGACTTTGAAACCTCAGCTGTCATATGACTTATGTACTGTACAAACTTTGAATAACGCATTTTGGCTTGTTTTCAGGTTTCCCGTTTAAAGCACTGTAATTACCAGGAATCGGATTAGCGAAGTGAGATTAATCACTCCAGCTAAGCGAACCGTTGTTGCCGGCAGCCACTGATCCAATCAGGAAATAAGTCACCGAATCAGGAAGCAAAATGGTTCAGAATAAGATCGCAGCCGTAAATGGATTCCATCGCTCTTTCAAGGTGTGTTGATGTGTGCCTTTGATGCCTGCATACCTGGAAATGTGGATATTTATACAGTGGTTATTACCCAATTTCGTAATTACAGTTGATATTAGGAGAAATGTACACGCCCATTTGTGTGCTTTCTTTCCTTTGTTTGAAGTTTGTTTAAAATATAACATTTGCTCATTTCAGGGCCAAAATCCTTTCGAAACGGAAGATTTCTCCAAAACCGGATCCCGCTTTCTCGATCCCGCCTTCAATTTCGATTGCTCCACTCGCCCCGGTGAGTAAGAAGCCTTTGCTGACTTGCGTAAATCGTTTACGTAAAGCCCTTGCAGTGTGTAAGGTCTTATTTTTGGTGTTCTGATGAATATCTGCTTCAAAAACCATACCACATGGACATGCTGTCATTTTGTGGAGGTATTCGTGTGATGTGGAACACGCTCCCAGTTGGGTTGTTTACAGTAAAGAGTCAGAGCCCAGTCACTTTATGGTTAAGCTTGTGTCCAACATCTGCAAGTTCAAAGAAGATCTGCTTTTTCGTTTGTGTAACTGTTTTCTCTTTCCTCTCGTCCTGGTATGAAGACATGCCATCCAGCCAGCCGATCGACATACCTGACGCCAAGAAGAGAAACAAGAAGAAAAAGAGGTGCAGAGCGACGGATAGCTTCTCGGGGCGGTTTGAGGGTGAGTGTCAACAGGATACGTCATTGTTTGCAAGTGTGTGCGCAGCCTTTGTCATGTTGTGTATTTAATCGTATCCGTTATTCTGCATTCAGACTCGTGATCTTTCTGATGCAGTTCCCTCTATCTGACTTTCTACCAAAACAGCATGGTGTAGATATCGCATAGATGGTGTAACGTTCTGTCCTAAGTGTATCCTGACTGTGTTGTGCCAGAAGTATAGTATTTACTCCCCTGAGGAAACAGTATTTTTCCTTCTTTATACAGTGCTGCTGTGGTATTTAGTGCACGTGAAAATAAATAAATCTTGTTGTATACAAGAGTCCTGGAGGCATGGCATTAATACCCACTTCATGGTTTCATTACTGTTAATAGTTGACCCTTGTCTGTCTTTCTCTGTTCAGATGTCTATAAGCTGCAGGATGAAGTGTTAGGAGAGGGAGCTTATGCAAAAGTGCAAACCTGCATCAACCAAATCACGCACAAGGAATACGCTGTGAAGGTAAGGCTCACTTCCTGTCTCTTTCCCATTTAGGATAGAATAGTTTATTGCCCAGTACATTCTCACATGCAAGGAATTTTTGGTGATTTGGTCTGCGCCAGCGGAGGCATGTGAGCGCACCAGCATGTTTTTCTCTCCTCCAGCGTCTCACTGAATGAGCAAAGGTGACCGTGAGCAATATTTCCACGGAAGACACCAGAAAAGCTGGTAATAAGCCACTGGAGTTGTTCCCTTAATGTTCAAGAGCTCTTCTCTGGTGAAAGAGATTGGAGGATCGCTGCAGTGAGCAGAGTTAACAAACAGAAGGGAAAACAATGCACACCAACACAGCCATCCGCGGCGCCATCTTGGTGACGTGCGTGTTTGTGTGTAGATTGTAATGTGGTATTTTGAATGGGATTACCCTTCTGCACACGTGCCAGTTCTAGGAACTTAAACAGGTTACTGGAAACGGAGCCGCTGTCTGCACATGACTGCAGTTTGTTATGGAGCGTGCTGCATTTCTGAAACCTTCCCTGCAGGGCACGAGCTGCTCGCTCGCTCCTGTCGTCTCCGTGGTGTTGAACATGAATCCAAGTCTGCTTGGAATTTAATGAGCTCATTGTGTTCCCTTGCGATATCTTGAAAGCATAAAGTTATCTTCAGGTTCCGTGTGTTTTTATTCCTGGATCGTGGCCGTGAATGTTCTCCAGCCTTGAAAGTTGAATATTAATCGGGGTTAAAAATGGCCACACAGGCAGCACTTTGATCGTTGTTGGGTTGCGTTTAGAAAGAGGATGTACGTACTGAACTGTTGCTGTACTTGGTGCTGGCTCAGCAAAGAAGCTCCCCCCCCCCCCCCCATCCTGTTTTCGTTAGATCATCCGTTAAGACGGCCAATCGAAACGCTGGGTGGGTCACACTGTGCTGCACTTCCATTGGCCAGTGTGCCAGGCAGTGGCGGGAACATTGTGTTCTGTTCTGGTATGCCTGCCAAAGCACACAGCAGTAGAGGAAGAAAAGGGGGGGGGGGGGTCTTTCTAATGTTTACCTACTTTCGTGATCATGAACTGTACAAAGATGTAAGGCGTGGCCTTGGGAGGGGGCGGTGGCGTTTTGCCCCAGAGGCGTAATACCTCGTGATTGTGTTTTTTCTTTTTTTTTTCAGTTAGCATATTTCGAGGAAGTGGAATGTTGAGAAATGCTGTGGTTGTTTTGATTTTATTTTCATGGCCACATGCTTGCAAGGAGAGAATGTGATGGAAAGTTCTGTTTAACTTGATTTAAATGTGATAAAATGACTTGATCCATAAAAATACCATCAACATGCGCTTTTTTTTTTTTTTTTTTTCCCCCCTTCCTCCTCTCCTCTTGATACACACTTGCTTCTGCAACGCTGTGTTTTTTGTCCCAGGGAGGATTTGTGGCTTATTTCTATTGGGGGCAAATTTTTTTTTTTTTTGGGTGGGAAGGGGCACTGTAAATTGAGACCAGATGTCATGGTCAACCCCCCACCCCCCGCGCCAAGGTTGGGGCATCAGTGGGGGTTGGTGTTGGTATCGAAGTCTGAACAAAAGAACTGGGTGTAAACAGCCTTCCTGACTCGCACCCCCTCTTTCCTTTTAGTCGTGCATGTGTTCAGTCACTGCACTTCTGGGCGTTGTGTTTACAGGCCTGGCTTATTATACATGCTCAGGCTAGCTCCGTTAGTGCAACCGTCCTAGGCTACTTTGAGGGTTTATGGTGCTGTCCGTCCACTAAGGAAGGAAGGGAACACTTAAGGGTGTGATATCGGAAAATGATCAACACAGAGGTGTGATGCAGTTTAACATGAAGCAAGGTTTCTGTTACCACCTGGAAGTGGGTGGGTTTTATTTATTTTGAATAACTTCCTGAAGTGTGGAACAGCAGTCTGTCAAGGATTGCAATTTAACTTGTCAAAGAATGACTATTTATATTTTTGACTATTTACAGTTTATGGAATGATGGTTCCTGTCGTTCTTTGCATTTTATCTGTAATGTGTTATTGAATTTAATGACAAGTTCAAAAACACAGACTGGAGATTCTTTCCATAAATGTTAGACTGTTTTTAAAATATATTCAGGTTTTGATTGTGGTGCTTGCATTGTAGAACAACTCTCTTCTGAAGGAGTTGTTACCATAGAAAGAATAAGCGCTTTAATCTGAATTACAGCCAACGCTAACGTCCGAGTTCCAGTTATAGAAAATTAATCAATACCTTCTGACCAGTCAGAATTGAGCATTCAGCTTTTTATAACTCTGAAAGGGGAAAACCAAGAAGGAAAGTCTGATGGATTTCTGTCCCCACATCCAAGGCCCTTCAGATCTCGAGTCACTTTGGTTAGCATGGGTTTGTGTGGCCTCTGTTCAGAGGCTGCTGACTCAGGCGTGCAGTGGTTCGTAGGGGAATGCAGAGCTGGCCTTAACCCCAGGCTCTAATCCAGGACCTACATTGTGTGCCACTTCTCTCTTGCTAGCACCACTAATCCAGTCACGTCCAGCCTGCACCACATGGCGATGGGGTCGATGAGGGGCCTGGGAGAGGGAGGGAGAGCGATTTTTACTGTCAACAGCCCATTTCAGCTTTCCCTAACCTCCAGGCTTAACTTGGCTCACTCTGATATGATGTTTTTGTCAATGGAATTTGACCCACGAATGTTGTTAGGGCTTTGTGTTCTATCTAGAGGATGGAATATGGGTTAGGGTATATTTAGGAGTACGGGGTAACATTTGCAGCTGTTGCAGGGACTTTCAAATGATTGTGCGGACGAGAGGGAAAACTACAAAATATTACAATCTTTGATCCTACCGACAATAATGTGGGGCTTTGTTGTGGTTCTCCCCCCTCCCTGTTCTGCAGATCATCGAGAAGAGACCAGGACATAGTCGAAGTCGTGTATTCAGGGAAGTGGAGATGCTGTATCAGTGCCAGGGCCACAGGTAATGCACTGTCCAAACTTTGCCACTGTAAACTGAGGTGTAGCTTTAATTAGCCAGGCTTTGCTCTTTGCCTACGTTATTTTAACGCTCAAGATATTATACAGGAGACGTAATTAGAGCCGTTATTATTAGCACAGCGTAAACTGAGCCTTTGAGAAGCACATCAGGTGGCTTCTTGCATGTGACCCCAGACAGATCCTGTGTAACAGTATAGGCTTTGCGCACATGTCTTTGGAAATTTTATTCATGGATTTAAAAAAAAAGTTCTGACCCAAACACCCCCACCTTTAAATCCTCTCAACCTGCAGAAACATCCTGGAGCTTGTGGAGTTTTTTGAGGAAGAGGATAAGTTTTACCTGGTGTTTGAGAAGCTGAGGGGAGGTACGTATGTCTGATGAGCATTCTTGCTCTCTAAGCAAGTTAAAAATTAAGAAAATGACATCTGGGCTTCGGTGTTAATGGGATTTTGTTTTGCATATGCACCCTTCCCTGTCCTCCAGGCTCCGTCTTAACTCACATTCACAGAAGGAGGCACTTCAGCGAACAGGAAGCGAGCATTGTGGTGCAGGACATCGCAAGCGCTCTGGATTTTCTGCACAACAAAGGTCCGTAGGATCATGTATTGGGATTGTGGAATGACCTCATGCTTATTTTCTATGCTTTATTGTATAATTGTAGTACAAGTTTCTTACCAGGAATAGTTTGGTTAGGAATTAAGCAAGATGGCGATTGTTGTGGTGGGGTACTGTAGCTAGGCTGCTGGAGGATGGAATATCAGATCTTGGCTTGATTAGCATTCCGGTGTTGTGTATCACTTCCTTGAAAGATGTTCTGAGAAGCTTGTTGAGGAGGCAAAGGGTCTCATGTTTTGCCTTTGCCTGGAGGACCTGCCATTCGTCCTCTGTGATCATCTATTTATAGCAGATCTTGGCAACGCAGTATATTGGAAACGTACTGGGTTTTTTTTGTTACTCTTTTGTTGTCCTCCAAAACCCTGGAGAACCAATTTGATGTCTAATGCATGACCCTTGTGTGTGTCCTCTAGGGATGGCCCACAGAGACCTCAAGCCTGAAAACATCTTATGTGAACATGAAGACAGGGTGAGTTTGTTTATTTTTTTTTCTTCTCTCATCTTGAATGAGAACAAAGTACAGACTTCCTGTCGAGAGAGCGTGATTAATCATAAGCATGACTGACAGCTCGTGCAGTCAAGATAAGATACCTCTCAAGTTCCTGACTTTGATTCTTCCACTTTCAGATTTCACCGGTGAAAATTTGTGATTTCGACTTGGGCAGTGGAATCAAACTGAACAGCGACAGCTCGCCCATCTCTACTCCAGAGCTTCTCACACCGGTATGTGAATTTGTGAGAGAGAGAGACACACAAACGCACTGATCAAAACCCTGTCCAAGCAGGAGAATATTCCTAGCCCGGTGAAGTGTGCATTATTAAAGGTTATGAGTGGATAAGGCCTGCTTTGTTGCTCTTGCGCGTGCACAGATAAGCAAGATCTTTTTTTTTTTTACAGTGCCAGTCTTATCACCCAGTCCCTTCCTGCTATGCTATTGGACGAGCGTGGGTGGTGTCAGCTGAACGGCTGGCTCCTATTGGTGACCAAGAACCTCATCTGTGAGATTAATCCCAGATTTATGGCTGGCTGGAAAGTTTTTGAATTCACAGTGAGAAACATTCTGATAAATGTTATTAACAGCAGGAGCGTGATCAGATATGAGCTCTCTGCATCTCTTTGGGATAGTTTAATGTTGAACCTGTAAAAACTTGTTTGTATTGGAACGGTCATGCCTCTTTACGTGGGACGGATAACAGCAGGTGACGGAGAAGCAGTAGGTGGTGTGTAGTGAAGTGTTTCCCAGGGGCGTTTAGCGTAACCTGAGTGGGACTAGTCCCCTGTGTGTCTTTTTCTAAAGTCTCCAGACTGTTTGGGGGTTGAATAACAACCGGGTGGAGAGAGTTTTAATACTCGTTTAACCTGCGCAGTGCTGAAGCATGGCCTGTTCTACATGCTGCTTCGTTGTATATCTGATTAGCCGCAGGCTTTATAATGAAGATATGGCTCTATAAACAAAAGCTGCACGCCAGATTTATAAAAAAAAAAAAAACCTTTTGTTAAATTTCTTTCTAATTTGAACCCGTTTCAGACTTTATCATTCTCTGGAACACAATCTGCTCTGGTCCTTGATTCCAAGAGCATGTTGTGCAAGGCTCCAAGCAGAAGTTATCAAAGAAAATTCCCTTCATGTTCTTGGAAGCTAGTTCGTTGGAAATCTTTTCATCCCTCACGCCTCGCATGTTTTTTACGCTTTCACTTCTCTACCTTTTTGTTGTGCTGCTTTGGTAGTGTGGCAGTGAGGTCAGACGTTACAGGAAGTCCTTTCCTGTCTCTGCTTCTTAAGCATAGCAACTAGGTTGTGATTGGCTGGTGGAAAGGGAGGATGAACTGGGTAGGTAGGAGGAGCCAAGTGCTGAAGTATGGAGTGTTGGTTTTGCTTAGACTTTATCACAAGGATCATCTTGGCAGATTCCTCAGTCTTGTATACGCACTTTGTTCCAAGCTTTAGTATCGGCAGGGTTTTTTTTTTTTTTAAGGAAATCGTTGGTTTAACCTATGCAGCCTCTGCACTTCCTGTAAATGTGGGTTTGATTTCTGAGAAATGTCTGGTTGTACAGCTCATTGCTCAGCCGATGTACCACCACACAAACACCACCTATGAACTTTCTCATACTTTCACATGCTCACAGGGGAATTTTAAATGTGGCTTACATGTAACCTGCTTGGGTATGGAAGGCTGATGCAAAACCGAACCACAAACTGAAACACTGTGCCAGCTGAGAAGCCACTTCCTTGTCACATGGCCAAGAAAACCCCACGTTTATTTTACCAACAAGTCTGCATCTGTCAGCTATCCGTAATTCCCCCACCCAAGGAAGTGCCTGATGCAAGGCTTTGCGAATTTTTGCGCCAGGTATTTGCAGGCAGAGAAAATCTGCAGTGCAGGTTATCTGATCCCTTTGCTCTTCCCTCCTCTCATCTATCACGAGGAGAGAGAGCCCGTATCTACGGTCTACAGATAGAACCAACGAAGAAACATGGTTGTTTGATGATCGTGGAATCTTCCATTTGCTCCAAGCAGCTAACAGCACTATTTTACTCAGTCATCTGGCGCAGCTCGGAGCTCGTCTTTTGTCTGACCCCTAATAGACAGGCTGTTAAGAGGCGACCTGAATGTGGGGGTGTTGAGCGATGGCGAGCGGAGGAGGAGGGGGCGATTCAGAACAGTCAAGCTTTTGTCTGCAGTTTCTGAATTCCTGCACTGCGAAAGTGCATTGCATAAAGTCTCAGTGGGGTGGAGCGGCACGACAGCTGCGTTCAAGGAGGACAAAAGAAGCCTGCTGCCTGCGCAAACATGCCAGCAGAAGAACGTCAGACCTCAGAACCAAAACAAAGCACCGCAAACGGCGAACTGAAAAGCATCAGACCTGTTTTTGGTCGTGTTTGCTGTAGTATAGTGTTATACAACATAAATCAACTCCTAAAGCGCCTCAGTAACCTTGTTCAGCTAAAGAACTCCTTTGAAAGCTGACCAGACTTGACCTAGAAATTCCCTTGGATTACTGGTTCTTGGGGGGGAAAAGTCCCATAAGTGGTAATTTTGCAACCATAATCCTGGCCTGCATTTCATAATTACTGGAGCTTAATGTGGTATAACCCAAAAAAAAAAAAAATGCTGATTGAGGAAAATCAACCCAAAAGCCTTGTGGCAATTTGAAGGATTAGCTTTTGTTCTCCTGGTCCACTGAATTCAATCACACTGTATGGCTTTCTGTTGGGAAATGTGCTTAAATAAAGCATTATCTGTGGTTTTGTTTGTGGTGTTGTGTAAGAGGTGTTGAGCGATTTTTGGTTTTCTGGAACACTCCAATCCTCTTTTCCGTTCCTGGGCATTTGGCCTAGTTTCAGAATGGAGGCGTTTTGCAGAGACTTACAGTGCAAACACTGATCCGGGTTTTCAAAAAATTTCCATGACTCAACCAACTCTGCCACAAAGCTAAAGATGTAGTACATCTTTCTATCAGTTTCACTCTTTGCAAGTGCACACAAAGGTTATCGTTTCCAAAGCAACACCACACCAGCCTGTCGTGGATTATGGTCCTAAAATGGCACATTCCCGAGCATCTTATCCTGTTCATACAAAGTCCGTACCTAACCCTGGACCTGTATGACTTAATCGTTTATGTATTTCTGTTTGTGGTGATCTCTCACACAGGGCTTATCTCTAATCTCATTTGTTTTGTGTGACAGTCATATGGTCTCTCCTTAGCACATGACCTCCATCTACATACTAAAATACTTGTAAAGCAGATGGGTAGTGTCTGTTAACGCTTTCTTGATTTGTTCCTCTCGTGTGTGTGCCCCACACCCAACCTACACACAGTACCACGCTGTTGCAAATTAACAGCCCAGGTGGCAACGGTTTACTTCATTCCCATACAGTGACTAACAAAGTCACTCCTTTTTGCAGTGTGGTTCTGCTGAATACATGGCTCCCGAAGTGGTGGAAGCATTCAACGAGGAAGCCAGCATCTACGATAAACGCTGTGACCTGTGGAGCCTAGGCGTCATCCTGTACATCATGCTAAGTGGCTATCCTCCCTTTGTGGGCCGCTGTGGAGGCGACTGCGGCTGGGAGAACGGCGAGCCTTGTCACGCTTGCCAAGTATGTCAACCTTGACATGAGCATTTGAGTTAAAGTGGCTGTTTGTGACCTTAAAGTGTTTCTAGATGTATAAATCATAGCTTCAAAGATATATCTTTGAAAAATGCTCAATTGCAAGCCGTGAAGTGGATTTGCGCTTCAGTTTGCAGTTTTTCCGGCCCAGAAATGAACAAGAACGGAATTTCTTAGCGATGCATTGATTGTATACCTTGAATTTTAGTATATATGACTATGGAGTATTAATTAACCAAGATGTTGGTCATTTAATCAGTCAATTTCTTTCCCTTTGTTATCCGTCAATCTCAGAACACGCTGTTTGAGAGTATCCAGGAGGGCAAATATGAGTTTCCTGAGAAAGACTGGGCTCATATCTCCTGGAGTGCCAAAGACCTCATCTCTAAACTGTTGGTCCGGGACGCGAAGAACCGGCTCAGCGCCGCTCAGGTTCTGCAGCACCCGTGGGTGCAAGGGGTAAGGATCTAGGTGGTGTTTCTCTCCTTCTCAGAACAGGGTTAACCAGTCCAGCCTAAGTGTATTCTAAGAACAAGCTGGGAGTTTTGCCTATGGCGTAAATCATTTACAAGTAGATGCTTTCTTAGGAAAATATCCGGCTGACAGACGTCTTTCATTAGGGTTCAACAGGCACATGTTTAATGCAAGCATCTAGGAGTATAATGTAATGTTTTGTCTTCTTTCTTCTCTCAGGGTGCTCCTGATTCGATCCCAGCCTCCATCCTGCTTCAGAGGTGAGTTGTTTGGGTTGGGAATTTTTTTTTTTTTTTTTTTCTCTAATCCTACTTGAGTGCTTTTACAGTCTGTCGCATTTAAAGATAATTTGGTAGCTAAGCTAAGGAACAGTAGTATGATTACACAATGACTTCACGCTCACGTGCATGTCCTCCTTGCCCACAGGAACAGCAGTGCCAAGGACCTAACGTTCTTTGCTGGAAAGGCAATTGCTGTGAACCGGCAGCTCGCGGAGCAGGATGACCTGGAAGCACAGCGGCAGGAAGAGCCGTCTCCTCAGGTGGTGACAGCAGGCGCGTGCTCCATGCGTCTCTCGCCACCATCCAACTCCAAACTGGCCAAACGGAGGCAGAGGAGGAGCGCCACGAAGGGGGCGCCGGTGTCTGCCTCCGAGCTCAGCCAGCTCCTCGCACCACTCGTCCTTATCGGAGACTGCGCCTGAGAGACGTTTCAGCTCTTCAAACTGCTGGACAGTCGTTAAAAACGTGTTTATTTTTAAGTCTCTGCCACCCTTTCGTTTCATTCATGTGTCCCTCTGTTTAGCCTCGTTAAAGGAGTACCTCATCGAAGAAATGCGATCAAATCTTCGGGTGAAGTATTTCCTGTATGCAAAACAAGCACGTCTGAGGCTCGTCCCGAACCTGGTCGCAGCGGCGTCGCTCCTTCCTTTTATTCATCCTCAGGCTCCTTCAGCACCCAGCGGGACGGATAAGCAGACGGGTACACCCTCACCCACCCACCCACCCCCAAGGCAGAACAGTTTGAAGCCAGCCGCTCAAGACACCAAAGGACTACGACACCCATAGAAACCCCTCCCGTCCTCAGCTGCTTCCACTTTTACAACTGGATTCACTGTGAAATATATTTTTTTTTTTTTTTCTTCCCCCTCCAATGAGAAGACTTTCAGGAATGTCCAGGAGGCAGAACGTGTACATGCCCCATCGTCAGTACTAAGATCCTTCACGCTTTATGCAATTCCTAATGATTACATCACGCGAGCTGTCGGACTTGTGAGGGATTTTTCTGTGCTGCCAGTGCCTCGCCTCGCCTCACCTCACCTCCATTAGTGTTTCAAAGCCAATGAATTCCTGTCATCAGCAGACAAAACTCCAGACACTCTTACAGCATTAAACCCGATGTCTGTTATTCAGGATTGGTCTCTTCTACCAAATTAAATAAAGCACTTAACATTTTTTCTTTTTCTTTTTTCAAATCAGTGCCAGTTCTTGTGCATATTTGACAGCATTTTCTCAAAAAGTGCACTTTGAGAACTTTTTTTTTTTCTCCCCTCTTCATAATCTCAAACCTGACCCAAATTTTGCCGCCACCCCCCCCCCCCCTTTTTTTTTTTTAAAAGCCATTTACTTAGATTTGTCTTCTCTGATGGTTTAATCGGCATGCAGGAAATCTCCAAATCGACTACCACCACCCCGAGATCTTGAGTAAACTTGTGACTTTGAGCTGACGGGTAGAGCGATGATCGAGATCCACACAACAAGCAAACGAGTAGTGGTTAAGTGCACACTGGGTGGGATGATCACGTGGTTATGCAAGCACAGGTTTGTGACTAAACGAACTCCAGCTGGTCATGGAATAAGGCTTTTGGGGGGGAAAAAAAAAAAAATCTCTTCAGTTTGGTACAGCCTGAAGGTACAGTGGGTGGGGCTATATTTAAAAAAAATAAATAAATAAAATAACTGTTACCTCATAGGCGATGCCAAACACGTTAAACATTTACAACCTGTTTCGGGGGGGGGAGATGGAGAGATGTTTAAGTTAAAAATTAAGGAAAATGAATGGAAGCATTCCAGGAAAAAAAAAAAGTTGGAAAAACTTAAGTCTTCCAAGGCAATGTAGCTGTGTGAAAAGGTTTTTTTGTTTGTTTACTTGATTTTTTTTTTTTTTGTGTAACTCCATTTGAATATTGAAACTGTGCCACACTGATGTTTTAAGTTTTTTATTATTACTGTTATTGTATCTACATCTTCAAGCAGGTGCTCTTCAAATGTTCAGGTTGAAACAGCAGATTTTTCTTAGTTCCTCTATCCAATCTGTTCTTTCTTTAAATTAATTATTTTTTTAAATATAAGGTATTCATGTGATGTATTGCTGGTGTAGAAGGTGGGGTATATATTGCGTGAAAGGGTGTTTTTTTTTTTTTTTTTTTTTTTTTTAAATAATTTGAAGTGGAAAAAGAAAAGGCAATATTTTACTACTTGCAGTGTTTTTCATCAGGGGTGGACAAATCCTAAATTCATTAGCAAGCAAACCGAGCCAGACATGAACCTAACTGACGAGGCTGAAAAGTGTAATGTCACGACTTAACATGGCTAAGTGCATTTAATACAGATACGAACGAATAAATTGTTGCGTAGAACACGACTCTGCCGTTATCCTTTTCTAAGGAAGCATCTCTTGGGGGGGGGGGAATGGTCCTCAACAAATGTTTCAGCGATGAGCCGTGGCATTCTGTCCTCGCATAGTCTGGCTTAGGTCTTGATCTTGACGTTTAACGTGTTGATCTTCTGCAAACATGAGTAGGAAGTTTTTAATTTCTTTAGGAGAAATTAAAAAAAAAAAAAAAACACTGCCTAGTCTACTGAGCATTTTTCCATCAGGTGACTATGAACTTGAAGAGAAAAAGAAAACCTAAGTGTATAATCATCTTGTTCTGGGTTCAGCTTGTCCACCTCGTTACCTTTCTTGCCGGTAATGTCTATTTCAGGTTAGTTTGCTTCATGTTTATTATTAATTTTTTTTTTTTTTTTTTTTTAATCCCGCATAACTTTGACCTGGAACATAGGATTGTGCTGGAGGTATGTTTGGCAAAGGAAGTGAGCGCATCTTTCCAGTCTAGATTCATGTGTACATTACATTGATGGATTGGAGGAACTTGTCTGATGGGTTGTGCTTGTTTTCAGGCGTTAGTCACTGATGAAGGCAAAAAAAAAATCCCATCCATATACACAATCCTGTTGAATGTTCAGCTCAGTGGTGCGTTTTCTTTCGTAGGTTACAAAACGACAAACAAATGGCACTTGAGCCTATTAGTTGAGAATAGGACACTGATTGTAATTTTTTTTTTTTTATATATATATTTCTACATTTGCATCTTTTGTGGAGGTTTTATGTCTTATAGTAAGACTTACTTGAATTGTATATGCAGCAGTTTTCTCACATTTTGCTCGGGAAACTACCTTTATTATATCTGTACACAAAGCTGTTCATCAGATAAGGCAACCCCCTGGTTTGGAGAATCATTTCGACCCTTGTCGAATCAGTATTGAACCCGCCTGTTTAATTCTCCTCGGTTTGTTTTTACTGCAGAGGCTTTGCTTTCGTTCAAAAACAAAGGTGGCTTGGATTCAGACGTCAACAAGCAGATAAGACGAGATCCTGCACCTTTTCTCCCCCTCCCTTCTCCAAATCCAGAAGTTAAGGACTGCCTTGTATTAGACTTGGGAATGAGTTTTAGTCCTCGCGTTTCTTTACTTCCGTTTTTCTTTGTGAAAGATCCGAGGAACAGCGTTTCTAACAGCTGTACTTGTAGCAATGGGATGTTGGAGTTCAACCCGATTTTTCCCAAGTGAATTTAATCTTCGAGGGGATAATAAATCTTTTTTTTTTTTTTTTTTTTTTTCCTCTGTTAAATTGGTTTCCATGTTTAATGTGACCTGAAGGTTGGAAAAACTCATTCAGCACTGTCTGATTTCTGACTTTTTTTTTTTTTTTTCTCCCCCCCACAACGCAAATGACTCATTGGGGGGGAGAATCCAAACTGCAGGGTTATTTCCACGAAGTGGGATTTCTCGGTTAGACGAGAGAGTGGGGTTTTATTTAGGAGGACTGTCCCTCTTTTCTCCTGTTGGTCAGTCTCACTTAACTGAGAGAGCTCACTTCCTGAAATGATCCCTGCCCTGGGTTTCCTCTCGGGACGACGAACCGTAGAAGCACTTTACTGTACCGTGTGGCTGATTTCAGTTCACTCAAAGCAAGACGTATGACTTGTTGCAGGATTTTGTATTGTTTTCTAATGAAAAGAAACAATAAAACGCTTTGAACCACAAACTTGCCATCTGGTTTGGTATGTTGTGCTTTTTGTTGTTGATGGGTGTGTGTAGAGTGCAAAAGTTTGTATCCCCAAGATGTATTATTACTAGGATGATAAATGGTTGGGGTGGGAGTAGAGGAGTTTGCTTGCGTGTTGCATTTAGAAAGATATATGCAAACTTTTTGGTATCATTTTATGGTTGTTCCTCCATAACCTATCTGAAGCAGTGCATACAGTGGTGCTTGAAAGTTTGTGAGCCCTTTAGAATTTTCTATATTTCTGCATAAATATGACCTAAAACATCA
>JAPFFA010000002.1:58753892-58765717 GCA_026153275.1 Sciades herzbergii | reverse complement strand
CGAGTAGTTTTTATTTCGTCCTCGGTTGGTTCAGCAACACGTGCCGCCATTTTGTTTTTCTCTACTCACGGTATATGGGCTGATACCCTAGTAGTAGAGTAGCCAATCAGAGCACGTGATTGCTCATATCCAGTGAATGTGAATAGAATAATTCCTGATATTTCACTCCAATGATGTCACTCCCAGTGTTTTCCCGCTGACTAGATGCGCGTTGTCAAAATGGTGAACCGGTTTAAAATTAAAATTCTTTTGATTAACCTGCATTTTTTTTTTGGTGGATGTGTCTATATAATATAAAGAACATTACACGGTGGTGCAAAGATATGAAGTTTATGTTCTCGTGTTGAAAATATTTTCACTTGCTTTACTCACTCGTGAATACAGTACGTTCACCACTTGAAGATAAACTTCATATCTTCATGCTCCTTTTTAGTATCCTCTATATAATAATAATAATAATAATAATAATAATAATTATTATTATTATTATTATTATTATTATCATCATCATCATCATCATCAAGGTCACCTTTATGTTTGTAGAATTGGCTCATTAATTGATATTTGTGTTGTCTTGTTTTTTTTTTCCAACCCAAATATTCTATCCTGCTTGGGGTCTTAATTTAAAACCCTGCCATCATTTAGTGTCTTGCTTTGGTGAGATCATTCCCGATTTTATTTAAGCTTGATAATATATAAATTTTTTTCTTAAGTGTGATATATTTTTAAACAAATTTAAGAATGCTTAATAACTGAATCCTAACTGAGAAGAAATAGAGATCCATCATATATAACACTTTCCTCTTGTTTTTTTTTCAACTGGTTTATCATTCATTCATTCATTCGTTCGTTCATTTTCTAGGTCGCTAATCCATTACTGGTCACGGTGGAATCTCATCTGACATTATCTGAGGTGAGGTTCACCCTGGGCAGGTCGCCCATCTATTACAGGTCTGACACAGACAGACAGACAGACAGACAGACAGACAGACATTCATGGGCAATTTAGAGGAGCCAGTTGACCACATCTGGACATCTTTGGACTGTCAGAGGAAACCAGAACGAATGGATGAAACCCAGACAGTCATGAGGAGAACATATGAACTCCATACAGAAAGGTCCAGTCGACCATGAGGTTCGAACCCAGAACCTTCTTGCTGTAAGGTGACACTGCACTACTGCACCACCCTAATTTATAAATCCCCTTGAGAAATGAAATGCTGTTCATTTTTAATGATTTATATAAAATCCGATCCTAAAAGCTCACATATATCCACACCAAAAAAAATTACTTATACTAACTCTCACACTTTATTTTCGTTTTTCATTCTCGTACGGTGCTTTAAGAACAGCTGCAGTAAAGCTTTTTTTTTTGCAATTCCAGCCCAGGCTACAAATATATTAAGCATTCTGACCAAGTTAATCAGATATGAAGTACTGCATTACGTGGAAAAAACAGCAGATATAAAGAAGCATTGCCAAATCAGCATATTAAAGCCATACATTGTAATAATAATCTGCTGACGCGGCACATTTTCTGCTAGCCCGCTCAGAAATAAGTGGATACGAGAAGACTTTTCAGAGTGATTCAGGTCACAGTGATGCGACACATCCAGCAGAGAGAACATCAAAACCGTCTGACTCATCGACAGATTACCAACAAGGGTCAAAGTGGGAAAATTTGAAGACAGCACTGTGTTGTGCAGGTTGTATTTTCTGTAGTATTAGGCCACATTAAAGGAAGGTAAAGTCATAAAGAAACCCGCCATTTCCCAACTGCAGGTGTTTGCGTCAAAGAGCAGTAAAAACAAGACTTTCTAAAGGTTCATGTCGTGTGGAAGCGTTTCGGTTAGCGCACATGGACAGGTTTAATCACGCTGCCGGGTCAAGGCTTAAAGGAAAGCGAAAGACTGACACTTCCTGTTTGGGGAACAGCCTTCCGTTGTCGTCATTTCAGGCATCGGGTTTAGTCAAGAAGGAAACCAATACCAATTTAATTTCCCATTTGTGGTGTTAAAAAGTGACTTTATACACAGTACGAGAAACCTGAATGTAGAGGGGACTTTTTTCACCGTTGCAAAAGCCTTTGTAATAGAGATGTGACGCAGTGACGCTATCCGAATCTGTATCTGCTTATTGCATTTGTATTTGCAATTAAACTTGACTTGCATGACAGTTCCTCATCCTCAGCTCCATCACTCAAATCCATACTCGGGCTGAACTAGAGATTTTTTTTAAATCCTGCTCATGCAGTTGTTATTTTTGTTTGTACTTGAGTGTGATACTTTCAAACAAATTCAGTCTTGTTTGATATAAAGGTATATATTATATTTCATAGACACTGGGAAATATACCACTCATATGTATTTTTCATCTGAGCTCCATCCGGGACATGAAGAACCAAAACCGTGACATAAATCTCTATATGTCACTCGTGAGGAAATCGATGATAAATTTTGCTTTGATACTTTTTGTTTGTGAATGTGTCGATATAATAAAATAAAATAAATCACACGTTGGCATGAAGATATGAAGTTTATCTTCTCGTGTTGAAAAACTCGCAAATCTGAGTGACATATTTAACAGCGACGCAGTAGCTCACACGGCCGTACCATGCGAAACCAGACTCATTTATAATTAGCTTACTTGCTCCTCATTAGAACAATTACAACAATTTGATCTTCCAGATAAAACAATCAGAATCAAAATCCATTGAAATCTCAGGGACGGGTAGCGATTTTTGCGAATTGTGGATGGACAACGGACGCCGCGTGATTGCAGTAGCTCATCACCCTACGGCTGGTGAGCTAATAATACGGGTTGGTGTTAAGTGGTACAGTATATCAGACATATTCCATTCAGCTAAAATGATATTGAATGAATCGAAGACGAGTAGCTGAATGGAATATATCTGATATACCATGAAAAAAGCCAGCCAATATTATTGCTATTATTATTATTATAACACATACACATTCCTTTCGGTTTCTCTTTCAAAATTCTCTCAAAATCTTCCGTATTTAACGAAGCAAACCTGGCAGCCATGTTTGTTTACAAATTGTCCCAGTCGCTTGCTCGCTAGCACGGAAGTTTTACGTCTCCGACGTGTGACGTCATGTTGTCTCGACAACCATGCAATATCGTAAACCATATTCACCGCTCATTCTGCACTGGCTAGAATGACATACCGGTAATACACGTAGGATAAGCGATATGCTAACAATATTGCATGCTAGCAAACCAAATGAATGAAACCTGCTAGAAGGGAATAGAACACACGTTTTTATTCCATCATTAAAGCGTCCTGTATGTATAATAATCACTGATATTTCACTCTGATGACATCACTCTCAGTGTTGACTAGATGCGCGTTGTCAAAATGGCGAGCCGGTTCAAAATTAAAATTCTTTGGATTAACTTGCGGTTTTTTTTTTTTTTGTAGATGTGTCCATATAATATAAAGAACATTACACTGTTGTGTGAAGATGTGAAGTTTATGTTCTTGTGTTGACAAATATTTCACTCGTTCACTTCACTCACTCGTGATGTATACATTCAACACTCGAAGATAAACTTCTTATCTTCGCGTCACCGTGTCATATCCCAAAATATGAACAAACTGGTGGCTGACCAGGCAGTTACTAAGGATGAATGAATGAATGAATGAATGAACGCTCAGTGCAGCACTTTCATATTAACTCCCACCCACAAGCTTCATATCTACTACTACTACTACTGTGTTTTAATTTATTGAACCAATTAACACCTGTAATCTTTCCCAGATGCTCTGCGAAGCTTTCTGGCATGCATCCTGGTCTTCATCTCCTGGCCAGCCAGAGCTCCGTGGCCTGTATTTACATCCTGAAACATGACTGGCTCTTATACTGCATTCTGCAGAATCGCAGTCCTGATACACACCTCTCGGGTCAACCAGATGTCTTGTGCACCTTTCAGGCCAGCTTCCTATTCGTCTCCGTATTTGTATTAGTATCTTTCGTGAAGGTCAGAGGAGAAGTCAGAAAGGTTTTTTTTTCTTTTTTTTCCCCAACTTATTCTGAACCTGAACATTTAATTTAATTTAATTAGGTAGCAAATCAGTGCACATCTGCTTTACAAACACAGCAGTGTTCCTCATTTACTTTAACAGCCAGATGGGTTTATAAAGCCGGCACTTGTATAAATTGCACCTGGCTTTTCAGCTTGTTTTGTGGCCCTTGGGTTTGTCGGCCCGTTTATTTTGTGGATCAGGAAAGCTAATCGTTCAGGCAGTGCCGTGTTCGAACGTGCATCCAGCGTGATGCTGAATATCCAAGTAGCTCTTTGGATTAGAGGAAGAGTTCAGCAAAAAAAAAAAAATACATTTCAATTTGAACTTCCTCCTTATGAACTTGTCTGAAGTTTAGTAGTAGTTTTATCCTGGAGCTATTTAACAGTTATTCCACGAAATCGAGTCGTACATGAGCAGCTCATGTACGACTCGATTTCGTGGAATAATTGTTTTATTCTATCCACATTCAATGGATTTGGACAGAACATTTATATTTTAATTTTTTTGCAAATTCGATAAATTTAAACTTTATACAAAACATCCGACAAAATCGTTTCCGCTTTGGCGGACTTCTTAAAACCCTTTCGATGGCTGCACAAATTGATTTCCGTGCTTTTTTTGTAGAAAGTGCCGTCTGGCTGTCGCGCCGAGGTATAGAATAGCTTTAATTCTTCCTTGGACGTTTGAGTTCTGTAATTTTCAAATTTCTTTGAGTTTTTGAACCAGTCTAAAAAAAATTTCAACAAATTTTAATGCTTAAAGATGAAGAATGTAAACAAACCGGCAAAATGACCAGAGCAATTTGTGAAAATGCGATAATAATAATAATAATAATAATAATAATAATAATAATAATAATTGAATTTTAAAAAACATACGTTCTTACCATCAAATAATTTCATTCCATGTTTTTTGGGGTGTTTCGTTTTCGAGTCAAGTTTTTATTTCGTCCTCGGTTGGTTCAGCAACACGCGCCGCCATTTTGTTTTTCTCTACTCACGGTATATGAGCTGATAGCTTAGTAGTAGAGTAGCCAATCAGAGCGTGCGATTGGTCATATCCAGTGAATGTGGATAGAATAAACAACTAATGTAGCTTATAGCGACCAGGTTTGCATGATTAACGAGCACACAGTCACATCAACAGGCAAAATAGTCCACAATCAAAAGGTTTAATTTATAAATCAGATGATTAGCCAAAAATATCGTGATATCAGATCAGTGTCAATGTCAAGCTGGTGAAGTCGCAAACAAATTGTTTGGAGATGAGCATTACTGAACGTTAAAAATAATAATAAATAAATAAATAATAATTGCTTAATGCTTTTTTCTGGACAGGAAAATATAATGTGCAGACTCAGAGATGTCTGTTCTTTTATGCAAAACACTAAATTCGTGTAAATGTTTGTTTAAAATTTGCTCAAAAGTTTGTTTTGGGGAACATACCGTAGCTAGCATGCTTTTAACAGTGGTATGCAGCTATTCGAGTTCTAAGGCAAGAGAGATGAGGAGATACACACACACACACACCATTATAAGGAGATGGATATGTCTATCTGCACTGCGACAGATGTCAGACTATCTCTTCTATGACCTAGGAACTCTCTCTCTCTCTCTCTCTCTCTCTCTCTCACTCACACACACACACACACACACACACAAACACACACAATCGGCAGCACTCAGAACCACATCAACTCCAGGATCATTATTAACCCAAGACTCCGTGATAATGAGCGTGATAATCTCCTAAACTCTAAACACTCTTACAATTTACAAAATTGTGTCATTGGCTTCACAAACAGATTTAAAAACCTGTTGGGTTTTTTTCCTTTTTAATATGTTGTTTAACATTTCTTTCACATTTTCAGAAGGAGTCTCTGGTGTCAGAGTTAGGCGACTAAACATAGACTGTAAGCTTTTAAAAAGAGTAAAATGTGAACGTGTGGCCTTTAAATCAGTAAATATCATAAACTCTCCAGTACAGTTCCTTCTGCCGGCTCTAAAACGGAGCGAGTTTGGTGTGAGGCAGCAGACAGAGACCGATCAGGACTGGCAAGAGTAATGGAACAGCGTTTATTGCTTTTTACGGCCCGCTGTAGAACACAGCAGAGTGTTTGGACTAATGAGACGTCTTTATGGCCTCTCGTGAAAGCGTTCACTAAACACAAAAACAGACACGGATACCAAAGACACCGAGGCAAGGAAGAGTCTTAAAATCTCAATAAGGAAAGGAAAGCCGGGATTGGTTTTAAATTGACGCCACATCAGTAATTTAATATCAGAGCTGATCTCCATGTGGAGCCGCTCTCACAGCGCTGAAGGGCAGTACCGCCACCGAGCTTATCACACTCAGCGGCGTAAGCAGTGAGGGTTCGTGTCTGCTTATCAGCCTGAGGCAGGGCACAGGGTGATGTTAGGATACACAGAGCTGATTTCAGGGTGTGCGTGCAACAACTGGCCTTCAGAATGCCTCGACAGGAAAATGGGTTTAATGTACAGAGTGTTTAGGGAATGGACTGGCAACAGAACATCACATCACTGAACATAACACATCAAATAATATAACCTAACATAACATCACATCACTTAAAATAAAACATAAAATAATATACTCAAAAATAACATAACACATAAAATAATATAACCTAACATAAAATAACATCACCTAACACATAAAATAAGATAACCTAACCTAATGTCACCGAACATCAAACATAAAATAATATAACCTAACCTAACATAGTATCACATCAGAACATAAAATAATATAGCCCATCCTAACATAACTTCACCTAACATAAGATAACCTAATCTAGCCTACATTAAAATAACATAAAATAAAATGATATAACCTAACACGACACAACATAAAATAGTATAATCTAAAATAACATAAAATTACCTAACATAAAATAACCTAGCCTATGTTAAAATAACATCACAAAATAAAACAATAATATAACCTAATATAATAAAAAATAATATAACCTAACCTAAAAATTACATAACAAAAAATACAACCTAACATAACATCACCTAACATAAAACATAATATAATCTAACCTACTTTAAAATAACATCACAAACTAAAATAATTATATAACCTTACATAACATAGAACATAATATAATCTAACCTAACATCACCTTTGATAACATAAGATAAAATAATATAACATCACCAAACATAACAAAAAGTAACATAATCCAACCTAACATCAGCTAACACATAAAATAACTTAAAATAACATATCACCTAACACGTAAAATAATATGACCTAAACAAACCTAACATCACCTTAACATAGCCTACATTAAAATAACATAAAATAAAATTATATAATCTAGCATAACATAAAATCATATTACCTAACCTAAAAGTTGCATAACATAACAAAATAAAATAATACAACCTAACATCACCTAACATAAAACAATAAGCTAACTTAACATAACATCACCAAACATAACATAAAACAATACCCTAACATAACATCACCAAACATAAAACAATAATCTAACATAACATCACCAAACATAACATAAAAACAATGACATAACATAACATAACATAACATCCAACAAGAACCTAACATAACCTAACATAACTGAACATTAAACAATAACCTAACATAACATCACCTAGCATAACATAAAACAATAACCTAACCCAACATAACATACCCTACCATCACCAAACATAACATAAAACAATAACCTAACATTACATCACCGAACATAACATAAAACAATGACCTAACATAACATAGCATCAGGCATAACATCCAACAATAACCTAACCTAACATAACCTAACCTAACATCACTGAACATAAAAAATAACCTAACATAACATTACCTAGCATAACATAAAACAATAACCTAACCCAACATAACATACCCTACCATCACCGAGCATAACATAAAACAATAACCTAACATAACATCACCAAACATAACATAAAACAATGACATAACATAACATAACATAAAATCACCAAACATAACATAAAACAATAATTTAACATTACCTAACATAACCTAACATCACCAAACATAACATAAAACAATAACCTAACATAACATAAAATCACCAAACATAACATAAAACAATAATTTAACATTACCTAACATAAAACAATAACCTAACATAACATAAAATCACCAAACATAACATAAAACAATAGTTTAACATTACCTAACATAACCTAACATCACCAAACATAACATAAAACAATAACCTAACCTAACATATCACCAAACATAACATCACCTAACATAACATAAAACAATAACCTAACCTCACATAACATCACCAAACATAACATAAAGCAATAACCTAACCTAACCTTACCAAGCATAACATTAAACCATAACATAAAACAATAACCTAACCTAACATAACCTAATGTCACCGAACATAACATAAAACAATAACCTAACCTACATTAAAACAACATCACAAAATAAAACAATAACATAACCTGTTGTGTTGTATGTCGCTCTGAATAAGAGCATCTGCTAAATGCTTGTAACGTGACGTAACATAACATAAAACAATAACATAACCCATGTTTAAAAAAATTACAAAATAAAATAATAATATAACCTAACATAAAACTGAAAATAATATAATCCAATCTAACATCAGCTAACACATAAAATAGTAAAAATAACAAAAGAAAACAGAATAGTATTAAATAACAGCATAAAATATAACATAAAATAATATTAAAAATAACATAAACCAACCTAAAATAGCATAACATAAAAAACATAAAATAACAAAATATAAAAGTATAAAAAATCACAACATAACATTAAATAAATTATAAATATTAAAATGCAACATATGAAAATGGTTCAATTCGATTCAATTTTTTTTGTAATTTAAGACAGTTTTTTCTTAAGGTTTAGTTCTTACACATATGACATCTGAACATATTAAATAAAACATCCTGCCCATCCGCTCACTAGTTGTCTCGACTATAACTTTATTTATTGCTACAATTAACCAAGAAAACAAAAACTGCACTCAAAAAGTTCAAAACTAGCAATGCTAACGAATTTTGAACGAAAAATTCGCAAAATTTGGTTACAACAGAGTGGTGTACTTATTAAAGACCAACACCTGCTTCTTTTTCATTTGTTTATCGTAATGTTTAATGTTGTGGAACGTCAACAAAACAAGTTTGGTCTGGTTATTACTTGTGTTATAGCAGTTATAAACAGTCGGATCAGTTTCGCGGACATGAACATTAATGTAACTATAAATGGATAAAAAATGTGACGTGTCGCTCTTTAATAGATAGATAGATAGATGTTGGTAAACTGCTGTGGTATAAGAGGAATACAACATTTTGTAAGTTAAATAATGGACTTCAGGGTGTTAATAATGAAACTCCATGTTGGGTTAGATCACATCCCACCATGCTGTCACTGATTGTTTTCTTATAACTGCATTCTCCTGATTTTCTTATTTAAAAGTTGTTGTGTTGTAGTCTCGCTTAGCGGCAGTTAAGTTTATGACGTGTTGATTAAAATATGTTTATATCTCAAGGCATGCAGACAGAAAGGCGTGCTTTAGACATTCTCAAAACTCCTTCATGTGTTTTTCTTTCCATTCGTGTTATCTTTACGTGTCCGGTTTTGACACTGCTCACTACGCTGAACCCCAGGGACGGGGAAGTGGGAGAAGGCGCCGGAGCTGGGACAGGAATCCCAGACCCATTATGTTATTGAACGTGGACAGATACGGCGTGTGGGCGGGAACAGGGAACTATAGATCTGTCCATATCGTATCAGAGCTGCTCTAATGAGAAGCAATCACGAGCGATGGAGGGAGAGTGGATGGAAAAGACAGACAGAAAGAGAGAGATGAATAGAGAGAGAGGTCAAAGAAAGGTTAGCTCATTCTATGAACCTTTACCACAATACAGCCGAGCGATATAGTCCCTGATACATTCATAGCAATAAAGCTTTCTCGATTTGAATTGAATTGAAAAAAAGGCAACAAAAAGGAAGAAAAGGACTGACAGAGATGACAGAGATAAAGAAAGTGTGAATGAGGGCAAAAGCACAAATGTGCATATTACACAGGCAAATGTCTACATGCACCATTTAAAGCATCTTATTGGGGTGCAAAAGTAAGAGCCCTGCACCGATGTTCAGTTGTCACTCACATGACGGAATTAAAGTTCATTTTATTCTGCAGAGAACATCCGATTTTTCTGGTCTTGAGTCTGTAACTTATTGCAGTTTCTTCGTAAACGTCGCTTAATCTTCTTAGCTGTGGTGGGTTTCCCAAAAGCCACTTAACATTAAGAGCATCTTAACTAGGAGAGAGAGCATTCATTGTGTTGCTCGCGCTACCATTTAATGATGATCTTTATGCTGTGATGCTTCTGGGAAACTCACGCCTGGTGTCCACAGCTAAAGTTTTCAACCAAAACTTTCAGATATCTTAATCTAAGTGTCTGAATTATTATTTTTTTTTAAATATATGATCAAAATAATGTCCAATGTCAATATTGAACAATATTATATACAATAATATATCATATACAATATGAAACAACTGACTAACTATCCTGACTAATAAACAAGCTAAAGTCACTCTTACAGCATTCTCAAATTTTATTATGGAGCTCCTCCCATACTTATAGAAATGCATCGACCTGATTTTTGATGGCTTTTGAGACCGTACGACGACCGTACATACGAACAACATCCATATATCACTACACGGAATCCGATCGTCAGTGCAAGGCAACGTATCTCATAAACACTTCACCACTGGACCATGAAATTTGTATCTTTATTTCCATAAGATAGATGGGTTTTGATCCAGCACTTATTTCTAACTTGCTTTTGAAAAAACATTCATGACAGTTTCATATAAAACTAGTTAGAACAGTTTTATTAGTCCACTAGCTTGTTGGACAGTTGACAGTTTCTGTTATGTCACGGCGATAGACGGATGTAATCGCAGGAAGAGTTTTATTGAAAGCATGCCTAGCAAACAGATCCAAAACACAGACAAAGGCAGGGTCGAAAAACAGTCAGTGGTCGGGCGAGGCACAGACAGGATATCAGAGGGAATACAATACTCACAGTCCAAAAACACAAACAGGGTCAAAACCAGAAAAGTGATACAGAATACACGGCTTTCACAAAGTCTGTGTGTTACTCAGAGTCCTTATGTGTACGTGCTGTGATTGCACTCTAATCAGGAACAGGTGCATGGTAATTAGTCCTAATGGTGCTGTACATAGATGTGACAGTTGTAACCAGACAACTGTCTGACATATCAAGTTTGATATTTGATTTCAACTCTATAGTACTGATGTAAAGTGAAAGCGCTGGTTCACTGCTATCCACCAGGCACCCAGCAGAGTCACACCATAATAAATAAGTGTTGTTTCTGGCGCATGGGATGTGGCGTCAAAGAAAGGAATAAATATGTATTCGTAACTGCGATGTGTATCTCATTATTGGTCTCACTGTCACAAGACAATGCAGCGATGTGATTTGTTGAGGTGAAATACATCACACGACACAAGTCGATGGTTCATTCATGGTGCTATAATATTATTATTCTATTCAAGTTTTTTTTTGTCCTTGTAAATATTTTTGCTCATAAACTCATCAGGAGCTCTGCTTTCAGGCACTGACTAAATATATACATTAAATTCTACAACGGGGCAGCACGGTGGTGTAGTGGTTAGCACTGTCGCCTCACAGCAAGAAGGTCCGGGTTCGAGCCCCGTGGCCGGCG
>JAPFFA010000002.1:58711369-58722649 GCA_026153275.1 Sciades herzbergii | reverse complement strand
TTACTCCCAAAGTACTGAACAGATCTTAACCAGATACATTTCTTTGGAAAGCAGAAATTATAAGCTTTTTAATGATAATATTCACGATAGAAAATATTCAAGAGTTAAGCAATGACAGATTTGGAGACTTAGATGAGCGTCTGCATGGACAATTTTCACAGCACCGTCAGCAAGAGTCCGATACGCCTAATGTAATTATTGTAAATTAGCATCAATTCAGTGATTATTGTAAATAGACAGAATCTAGCTGTAATAATCTTTACATTAAGACATAAAGAGTCAAGCGGAGTTCCTGTTACCACCACAGCAATTTGCTAATGATTTTTTCTAATCTTTAACTGTCAAGTTTGAATGAATCTCTGTCTATGATTGCCTCAAATTCCTGTTCTTGTCTGACAGGACTAGAACCTGATGTGCTCTTCTGCTGTTGTAGCCGATCCACCTCACGGTTCGATGTTTCGTATGTTCTGAGATGCTTTTCTGCTCACCACGGGTGTACAACGTGATTATCTGAGTTACTATAGACTCTCTGGCTGCTCGAACCAATCTGTCCATTTTCCTCTGATCGCTCTTATCAACAAGATGTTTGTTTCCACCCACAGAACTCTCGCTCCCTCACTCGATGTTTTTTGTTTTTTGCACCATTCTGTCTGTGTAAACTCTAGAGACTGTTGTGTGTGAAAACCCCAGGAGAGCAGCAGTTTCTGAAATACTCAAACCACCACCACCATCTGGCTCAAACCAACACCCATGCCACAGTGAAAGAAAGGCGCACTTTGAGGTCACAATTTTTCCTGTTCTGATAGTTGATATGAACATGAATTGAAGTTCTTGACCTGGGGCGGGTCCCAAAAGCCTCTTAAGGCTAAGAGCATCTTAACTAGGAGAGAGAGTGTTCATTGTGATGCTCGCTCTACCATTCAACGATGATCTTTGTGCTACGATGCTTTTGGGAAACCCACCCCTGTACAGTATTGTCGGCACTGTACTGCATTAATGAGCAGGTGTGCAGGTGGGATGCTATCAGGGGTCCGTGATAGTTATGGGGCGCGATATGATGAAGACAGGCTGAATTAAAAAAAAAAAAAAATCCTCATAGTTACATGCAGTACAACTATTTTTAGTCTTGAGAATCGTCGAATAGCAAGTAAATAAAAATCCAAAATATCCCCCGAGTTTATAATCTGGATAAAATAAGAAAAAATTTCACTTCACATTTTGAAACAACTTAAAAGTCTCAACGCTGAATAATTTGTAAATCATCGAGCAGATTTTTCATGTCGTGGACTTTCACCAGGATAAAGAAAACAAATATGGGTGTTTGAAACGCTTTTAGACTTTTAGAGAAGCACCAGGATGCACAACATCAGCGTTCAGCAAATACTTCCTGTTGAGTGTGCTTTACTGATATCTGGCAACGTGTTGCCTTCATCTTCACCTCTGACAGAAGCAGGTTGTTTTGCACTGACTTGAAGGCACACTGTTGGTGTCACCTGAACCTGCTCACCCCATACACACACACACACACACACATCAGTGCTGCAGGCGAAAAAAAAAAAAAAAAGAGTCCCGGTGTGGGAACGGATCACAGAACAGCAGGGTTACAGCCGTTTCCTCGAACAATGCCATCGCTCTCATACAGTCGCACTGCGCTGCCTGTTCCTGTGTGGCCTCAGACGTGCACACAGAGGCTCTGTGTCCAATCAATACCACTCCCAGTGAACCTGAGCTCCGCATGCCTTTCTATATTCCGCTGGAGTGTTACACAGTGTCAGGTTACGGCTTTCTAATGCGCTGCGCTCTGTTTTTACGCCCCCTGTGACATGAGCGCCTGAGTCTACTCACAGCTCAGTGCTTTCTCCGAAACAAACCTGTTATTCAGCTCCTCTGCTGACTATTTCGCTTGAACTTGAGCTCAAAGAAGAATAAAAAGTGATGAGATAACATTTTTTTATTTTAATCCTGCGTGTTACAAATATCTGACATCAGTGTGTACGATTAACTGCGTTTGGTTGGACAGACGTGCAGGTTTCGCGGGATTATTAAAGGAAAACTCAGCCCTGAAGCACATTAAAATGCTTACACTGAAATATCTGTGATGTGGTTAAAAAGAGGACGGGCTTAATGATCCAGAAATCCAGAGTAGAAGTCATGGAAGTGATGTTGATGCAAATTCTGGACTCAGAGTCCCAGAATGCAATGCAGCTATACAACACAGAGTTACAGCTAGAGACTCGGCTTGGCGAGTTATCGATCTACAAAATGACGAGCGCGACAGAGTTGAAGCTGAAGCTTTGGAAGCTGAGAGAGCCAGACCGAGTAAAGGACTAAAGCGCCGCTGCATCACTCTTTCAATAGAAATAAATCCCATGGCACCACGAGCAGCAGGTAGTTGAACTGCATTGTGGGTAATGTAGGAAACTGTTCACCAAACTGAAAACAGCATAACATGTCAATGAAAAAGGTTTAAACTTAAAAAGCCAACTCAAAATAAATATCAGACCCCTTGTTGAAGACCGAAAATTCAGGGCGTGGTACTCAGGAAAGAGGCATAGTCATTTTCGTAAAAAAAAAAAAAATTCTTACAAAACTAGGTGCTATGGTGTAATAGGGTACCATGCTGAAGAACAGACAACACAAAATGATAGTCATCTGGACATATTTCACAGTTAATGATGGAAAAACGATGGAAAGCAAGGAAAACTCCGATCTGGGAAAAACACCAAGAGGCAAAACTACAAACTAGAAATCTTCTGACAATAAAAGCAACCTGATAACATACATAAAACTCAGCACATGGAGTTCAGCGCTAGCAACAAATGCTACAGTGAACTCTAAGCAAGTGAAAATAACAGGTCTTGCCCAAGTAACCGTCACAAATTACAACTAGAAGGGGACTCGGGAGAGTGCATACCTCCGCCAAGCCACACATTCAGATTTGCGTCAAAATCTAATCAATTGTTCCATGGCCAATGCTTCAGCTTTCCTCCAAATTTCATCCAAATCCGTTCAGTACTTTTTGAGTTACATTGGGAACAGGCAAAAAATCCTGGATCTGCAGACATATCTGGGTCGTGGAGCCACATACATATCCAGATGTGCATAACAATCTAAACAATTGTTCCTTGACCCATGCCTCACCTTTCCACCAAGTTTCATCCAAATCCATTCACTACTTTTTGAGTTACACTGGGAAAGGACAAAAAAAACATCCTGGAACTGTATACATATCTGGATCGTGGTGCATCCACATACATATCTAGATTTGCATCACAATCTAATCAACTGTTCCGTGGCCAAAGGTTCACCTTTCCACCAAATTTCATTCAAATCTGTTCACTACTTTTTGAGTTACGTTGGGAACAAACAAACAAACAAACAAAAATCCTGGATCCATATACATATCTGGATCATGGGTCCACATATTTATCCGGATTTTCATCAAAATCTAATCAATTGTTCCTTGGCCCATGGCTCAGCTTTCCACCAAATTTCATCCAAATCCATTCACTAAGTTTTGAGTTACGTTGAGAACAAACAAACAGAGGAGAAAACATAACGTAATTAATTATAAAACATTCTTACAGCCGAACACAAGAACCTTTAAGAGGTGAAAAAAATGCAACCCTACTTGATCCAAGCTAAGTAATTTTAGCTTGCTAATTTCCTTCATCACCCTTAACATCAATTCGCTGACGTTATAAAGAACAAGTATAGTAGACTGAATATATGAACAAACACGTGACACTGTTTAATCCGAGGAATAAAATGTTCCATGGCATCCCAGATTAATTAATACCAAGTAGGTGACTTGGTCATTTTGGTCTCGGTATCTCATGTTCATAACATCGGCTTGGACTGATCACTCTGAGATTCCATGATGTGTAAGTGAAGTCACATGACTGACTTGTTTGAGGCAGAATCCGAGCGCCTTTCGGTATTTAACCAGTGAGCTCCAGCTCCACTTGATCACTGATTTAAAAATGCAAGGAAAAAAAGGCATCCATTACAAAGAATTAGAAAGGATCGCCTGGTCTCTGACTCCAATCTCTCCTCTCTGTCAAGCTCCACATGGTCATGATGCCCAGGTCAAAGGTCGTGACCCTTTGACGTCTACATCATGCATGTGCAGACCGTTAAGTACAAGATCCGCTCAATACCCAATCCAGTAGCTGGTACACTACGCTCAGGCTGAAGATAATATATTCAGCACTGCTGATATACAATCCCACACCAATCACCAGCACCATTTTCAGGCCATTTCTCACCAAACACTTTGGGTTGTTAGATACACTTTCAGAGTCAAGGGGTTTAAAATTTTAAGCAAAACTCTTCTGGGGGTTTTGTAAATTATAACCACCAACAATTAGCCATATTTTGCATATGGTTTGGATAATCAAGTACTGCTGAATATTCATGTGTGAAAATGTCTTTAGGAAGGACTGAAACATGACAGAACGTGCTGTTATATGAAAATAATCGACATGGAATGTACCATGGTGCCATCTCAAAGTTTATGATATGGAAACGAGTGTTTTACTGGGAAATACGCCACTTGTATTTTTCATACGAGCTCCATCTGGGACATAAATCTCTATGTGTCACTCATGAGGAAATTGTTGAATTGTTTTGATAAATTTGGGTACTTTTTGTTTATGAATGTGTTGATATAATAAGAAAATCACACGTTGGCTTGAAGATATGAAGTTTAGCTCCTCGTGTTGAAAACCTCGCATTTTTCAGATGAAATACATCGTGGATCCGAGTGAGATATTTAAATAATACTGGCTGGCTTTTTTTTTTTCCTGGTATATCAGATATATTCCATTCAGCTAGCATGATATTAAATGAGTCGAAGACGAGTAGCTGAATGGAATATACCTGATATACCACGAAAAAAAGCCAGCCAATATTATTATTATTATTATTGTTGTTATTATTATTATTATAATACATACGCATTCCTTTCGGCTGTTCAACGTGTCTTTCTCTTTCAAAATTCTCTCAAAATCTTC
This sequence comes from Sciades herzbergii, assembly GCA_026153275.1. Lineage (NCBI taxonomy): Eukaryota > Metazoa > Chordata > Actinopteri > Siluriformes > Ariidae > Sciades > Sciades herzbergii. Next base: position 58,717,634 of record JAPFFA010000002.1, on the reverse strand, counting down.
CATATATAACGAAGCAAACCTGGCAGCCATGTTTGTTTACAAATTGTCCCAGTTGCTCACTCGCTAGCGTGGAAGTTTTACATCTCCGACATGTGACGTCATGTTGTCTTGACAACCATGCAATATCGTAAACCATAGTCGACGCTCATTCTCCATTGGGTAGAGTGACGTAATACACGTAGGATAAGCGATATGCTAACAATATTGCATGCTATCAAACCAAATGAATGGAACCCGCTAGAAGGGAACAGAATACATTTTTTATTCTATCGTAAAAGTGTCCTGTATGTATAATAATTCCTGATATTCCACTCTGATGACATCACTCCCAGTGTTTTCCCGCTGACTTGACATGCGTTGAAAAAATGGCGAACTGGTTCAAAATTTAAATTCTTTAGATTAACTTGCATATTTTTTTTTTTGTGGCTGTACCATGTAATATAAAGAACATTACACGGTGGCGTGAAGACATTAAGTTTATCTTCTCACGTTGAAAATATTTCACTCATTCACTTTGCTCACTCATGAAATATACATTCACCACTGGAAAATAAAATTCATATCTTCATGCAACCGTGTAATATCCTCTATAAAACAAATACAACGCCGTGTAATAATGTTTGTTTTAGAGCACACACACTACCACATCACCAACCAGTTTAGCACTGCTCCTTTGTCCATTGAATAACAGGGTAAAGGGGTGCTAACACTTTCTACTTAGCAACATACAGGCTCGAGATAGTAAGTGTAGACCTACACGGTGACCCGTATGGATGTACCTGATAAAATGGCCGATACATATAACCACACAGACACAAGGCAGATGTCCTGCACGCATGAACCCAGCAACTCAGTGCGTATCCCTAAATAGCAATACCAGAAATTCTTATTCTCTAGCCAGAGTATTCATCAGCAGCCAGCTATTACTGCAGGTCTAAATACTAAATAATCCCTGCTGCGTCCTATTATCGGCTTTTCCATGAAGGCTTATACGGCTTCAACAACATTCAGAGTGTAGATTTGCTAAAGCCAGGATATTGGGACCGGAAACTTGCTGGCAATGATATCCTACCTTAATCTCTCCAGGCCTAACTACTCCAAAGAATGTTTGGAGCATGATGAGATTTCCCTCTTTGTTTAGCATGGCAGAAAAGCAAAGTAAAGCCTCGAGGACATTTCGTTTGATTAAAGAACATAAACAGGGTTTTTGTTTTCCAGGACCAGCTATAAATTGATTAAATCAGTCTGGAATCTGATTTATCCAACATATCATTACTGTACTGTTGACATGTCATGGAAAAAACAAAAAAATTAAAAACAAAACCCAGAAAACCTGTTTACGCCAATATTAAGTCTTGGAACAGTTCATTTAATAAACATTTAACATATGTGATATTGTGAGACAAATTCAAAAATACAACTGTTAAAGAATGAAAGTGTTCAGAACGTCTTCGTCTTAGCGAGGTTGTTCTTTTTGAATTTTATCCAACTCTAAAACACTGGAGCAATACAGTAAGATGGCAAACACAGTATTTGCACAGTATTTGCATTTGTGGCACCGATCCACTCCCAATCCACTACTAGGGCATGAATTATACAAACGTCAAGCTTAAATAAAAATAAAAAATAAAAAAAAGTGCAAAGACTTCACAAAAATACGTTGTTTTTTTTTCTCATCTCATACAAACAGACTTTCTCATCTACAGATGATGTGAATTACATCAGATCTCACATTAAAAAGTCCTTTAAAAGGCGATATAGTTTGTCAGCACAAGCCGTTAGACCGCTTATTATTTAAACGCTTCTATCAACAAAGTCTTACAAAACTGAGCTGTAAATTGCACCAATCCCTGATTGCCACTGCTAATAGGAATTCAAATGGTAGACGGAGCTTTAAATGCTTTTAAAACATGCTCCGCACACTGCGCTCTTTGTCTTCCTTGCCAACAAAGTCACACGTGAGGCTCAGCGTAAAAATACGAACTCGAAAACCAGCCTGAGGTGCTGATGCGTCTGTGGCCAAGCGTTAAGTGCCAAACAACAGGGTGAGAAAGAAGCTAATCCAGCAGCATTCACAGCCACATCAATAATGAACGCTCTGAAGCCAAGTGTGTCCCATCACAGTGTCTCGGCAGCTATTTAAAACCTGACGGTGTAACAAGCAGACGAAAGACTCGGATATAAACCTCGAATGGAAATAAACTGCATCTTTAAACTAAGGAAGGGGAAAAACCCCTGATTCTTAGATACGTCATGATGAAAATTACCGGAGTCGGACGTTTCCACATGCTAGTGCATAAAAGTTTCAAGTTTTCAAGAAAAAGAGTTTTCAATAATCATCCTGGAGTTTAAAAAAAAAACACTGTACAAGGTCAAAATCAAAAATCATAATCACATCATGGCACACTGAATCAAACACAGATCATATTAAAAGGATATCGGGCACATTTCTATGGTTTATAATCACTTAAGTTATTATAATTTTCACACTATTTCATAAAGTTTCCATTGTCAGTAAAATCGCCATAAGTTTGAATATTTTGATCCACCTTATTATATTTTTATTTATTCTATTTGTTATTATATATTTGCCATTCATTTATATTTCTTGTGCACAGCTTTCATATAAATTAGTGTCAGCTTTTGAAACCCTGTGCCTAATAAAGTGTATTATTATTATTATTATTATTATTATTATTATTATTAAAAATAATAATTTTACTGTTTATTTATTATTCATTCATTTATTTATATTTATTATTATTTATTTATGTTAATACTTTGTCTGATTCGTTTATTTTTTAAATTATTTGTTCATCAATTTAATATGAATATTATTTTAATCTGCTTGCTTTGTGTTATTTTACGCTTGTTATTGTTTAGATATTATACACTCACTGGCCACTTTATTAGGAACACCCATACGTCCACCTGCTGTTTGATGTCGTTCTCTAATCAGCCAATCCCTTGACAGCAGCAAGATGATGTCATAAAATCATGCCGGTACTAATCAAAAGCTTCAGTTAATGTTCAAACATCAGAACGGGAAACATTGCGATCTCAAAGTGTGACTTTCTTTCACTGTGGCATTGAGCCAGATGGACTGGTTTGAGTATTTCAGAAACGGCTCCTGATTTCCTGGGGTTTTCACACACAAACAACAGTCTGTAGAGTTTACACAGACAGAATGGTGCAAAAAACAAAAAAAAACACTGAATGAGTGAGCGACAGTTCTGTGGCTTGAAACAAACACCTTGTTGATAAGAGAGGTCAGAGGAAAATGGACAGATTGATTCGAGCTTTTTTGCCAGGAAGGAAGGATACAGTAACTCATATAATCACTCTTTACAACCGTGGTGAGCAGAAAAGCATCTCAGCATGCAGCAGCAGAACAGCACACTGGGTTTTACTCCTGCGAAGAACAGAAATCTTAGAATCAACAAGTTCCTATTAAAGTGGCCAGTGAGTGTGCAGTATATTTCACGTTTTTTTATTTCTTATACCATTTTATTGAATATACAGCAAATTAGTCAAGCAAGTTGTTTTAAATGTGCTTTAGAAATAAATCTTACTTATTAGTTTATTTAAATAATGACTTGTCCAATTTAAAACCAGTTAAACCCAAAGCCGTGGCTTTACGCACCACTGCTGCAAAAGTCAGTTTGGTAAATTCTTTTAAAATTCTCGATTAATTTTTTCCACTCAGTCAAAACAGCTCCAGAAGAACTTCTCAGTTTCTGCTCTCAGTGATACTGGGTGTAGACGTAAATCACGTCCGAGGGGTATTGTTTCATTCTCTGCTGGAGAAACTCCCAGGAACACAAAGCAAAGGATCAGACGAATTCATAATGAGCAGCGGTAATTAAGTGGGGTGTAAAATGATGGGCTCAGAGCAGTTTATGGACAGTATGTGGGCCCTGGGGCCTGTGCGTGTGTGCGTGCGTGTGTGAGGTCAGACCCGGGTGGGTGGACGGGGTACTTGAAGGGGGCAACCTGCTCCTCTGACTTCATCTTCCTTTTTACTTAATTACATCAGGCCTGTAAGTGAATTTGGCTCGAGCTCCAGGCCCACAGACAGCACAGCTGTAACTCTGGAGAAATAAACTAGGTCTGCCTCTCTCTCTCTTTCTCTCTACCAATGGACACAGATCAGAAGAGACCAAATCAAATTAAATCTACTTTCAAACAGGATGAATAATTGATCAGTTGAAAAGGAGGAGGATACAGAGGCGCTTAATTATTTAAAGATCAGAACTGAATTTTGGGACTTGGTGACTCCCGTTTGCCCCACTTAAGCACCTTTTTTTTTTTAAAAAGCAGAGCTCTTTAGGAGGTCACAGCTGTGTTCGCACAAAGAGAATGAATTATATCACTGATCACTTCAGTGTGTGAGAGAGAGAGAGAGAGAGAGAGAGAGAGAGAGAGAGAGCAGGTACCCAAAAAAGGTAACTTGAAATAACACTTTTCCAAGCATAAATGATCCCAAATTCTACAATTTTAAACGTTCCCCAGCATACAACATATTTCTATTGACAGTGCAAATGTAATGAGCAAATCTGTCTCGTCTTGCATAATTTATGCCAACTAAATACTTGTTTCAACAATTCTGTAGGGCTCCAGAGAGCGGCACAAAAACAAGCAACTGTACTAAAGCGACAAATCCAAACGACTTGCTCAAATCCAAATTCCTCGGACCAATCCTATGGATCCTGACTAGCCGAAAGGACTGTGTAGAATGGGCTCTTTTTGTACCTATATGTCTGATCAGGTATAGAAGACACGAACGACATCCTTCCCACCCAGAGAGCGAAGCCAATTACACTCTCTAGCTCTCCTGGCCACAAATAGCTGTGGTAACAGTGGGGTTTGAATCTGTCATCTTCTGATAAAAGGGTAAATATTTGGACAGCCTCCATATTCAGGTGCTCAGAAAAGACGCAAAACTGACATATCTCTCATCTCACCTCAGTTACAGCCAATTACACAACTTGCTAGTGCGCTAATCTTCATAATCCGGGCTCTGCCACAACAAGGCATCTGCTAAGAGCTTGGCTACAAAGCTGCTTTAGTCTCTCGTCGTCTTCTCGCTGAGAGAGAGAGAGAAAGAAAGAAAGAAATAGAAACCCCCTTTGAACAGTTTGCCGTGGCCTGCGTTTGTAATTGTGCCCCTCATGGACGTGGCGTAGGTGTGCGCTCACTGAGAGTTGGCAAACATCTTCACTGCAGATTTGTCTGATCAAAACAGGCAACAATCCTATTTACTTCGATTCGAATGGCTTCTGTTAGCCCGAGGCGTCTTCTGTGTCCTCTTTTGACTTTCCACTGCCTCCTCGGAGACGAAAGGCTTGTTTTTTTCCTACACCGCTTTGCTTGTGGATTCCCTTCCAGTGACAAGCACAGCCGCTTCCAATTGATGAACATTCTTCCACTGGCACACATTAATGCCACTAATCTCGAGAGCAAAAGCATATTCGCTTCCAAGATAAGTAGACGATCTGGGGATTCATCTTTCCAAACAACCCCATGAAGATATCTCGCTAATGGATACCACATCTTGGTACCGGCTAAGGATCTGGGAAAGATGGATGTTTTTTAAGGACGTCTTGTATCCTGTCAGACGTGTTAACAAGGCTAACATAATTAAGCAGACAGAGAGAAAAAATTTTTTGCCAAAAAACAAATTAGCATCAGTGAACAAGAACAAATAGCTAACCAGCAAGTTTACACAGGAAAACATGCATGTGGTTTCAGTATCAGAGTCTCAATTTACATCGTTATATTATGAATTATTTATTTTAACACTAGCAATCACAACTTTGCTCATCGACATTAGCTATGGTTGCTAGCTTGGCTAGTTAACTGTTAGTAGCTTATATACGTCACATCGAGACACAAGTATAGCATCTCATTTTGTGAAAAAAAAAGATTTTTAAATGACTAGCAAACAAACAAAAAATCATTAGTTTAACTTAGTTACCTAGTGGGCTAACTGCTAGCAAACTTTTCTCCATCATATTAGTTATATTAGCTAGCAGGATAGCTAATCATGCTAGTTGTGTGAGGAAAGGTTTCCTGAAAGTCTGATTTCTTTTTATTTTTAAAAGACTCAAGTACTGCTTAGATTCGAGACTTAGTGCTAAAATAACAAAACATGTACAGTTAAGCCCATAAATATTTGGACAGAGACGACATTTTTCTAATTTTGGTTCTGTACATTACCACAATGAATTTTGAACAAAACAATTCAGATGCAGTTGAAGTTCAG
>JAPFFA010000002.1:57326340-57338165 GCA_026153275.1 Sciades herzbergii | reverse complement strand
TTATTATTATTATCGCATTTTTCACAAATTGCTCCTGTCATTTCGCCGGTTTGTTTACATTTTAAGCAGAAATGATTTTGTCGGACATTTTGTAGAAAGCTTTTATTTATCGAATTTGCTAAAAATAAAAATGCTCTGTTTCTCAAAATCCAGTGACTGTGGATAGAATAAAATAGTTATTCCGCTCAATCTCATTGTGCATGGATTATAGCCAACTCGGTGCTACGCGCCTCGTCAGCTATCAGCTCATGTACGACTCGATTTCGTGGAATACCTGTTAAATATTTATTTAACCTAATTGGGATCAATTGATTAAGGCAGGCCCCAATTAAATTTCCATCCACTTGCTAGATTCATACATTTAACAAACCGTTAAATAGAAGACGTGTTGCTAAGTAAACCTAAATTCACATCTTTACTAAGGCGTGAAACAACATTAGCTTTTTAAAGCTTCTACAGGTTTCACAAGCGTCTTATGATGATGCGCTCTAACATGTACGTTTAACCATGAAATCGACTCATACATGAGCTGATAGCCGGCGAGGCGCGTAGCACCAAGTTGGCTATAAGCCATGTACGACGCGATTGAGTGGAATAACTTTTTTTTAATTCTTTCCACATTCACTGGATTTTGAGAAACAGAGCATTTTTGTTTTTATTTTTTGCAAATTTGATAGATAAAAACTTTATACAAAACATCCAACAAAATAATTTCCACTTAAAATGTAAATAAACCGGTGAAATGACAGTAGCAATTTGTGAAAAATGCAATAATAATAATAATAATAATAATAATAATTCTTGAAAAATAAAAAAAAGATACATTCTTACCATCATATACTTTTATCCCAGATTTTGTTGCCCCCTTTTTTTGTATTTTTGGGGTTTTGTTTTCAAGTCGAGTTTTTATTTCATCCTCGGTTGGTTCAGTAACACGCTCCGCCATTTTGTTTTTCTCTGCTCACAGTATATGAGCTGATAGCCTAGTAGTAGAGTAGCCAACCGGAGCGCACGATTGCTCATATCCGGTGTATGTGGATAGAATAATGGGAGTTTCAGCAGACTGCAGAGTTTCGACTACATGCAAAGAGTTAATTGAGTATCTGAAATCAGGATGAATATATTCAGAATCTTTGCATGCAGGATTTTCATTCCATAAGTAAAACACACCAGGGCAAGCTTTTCAAAATTCCAACAGGAATTTAATGAGCTGAAAGAGAATAGGCGCTGAAAGACTGTAAACACCTCCTCGCATTAACATGAAAACATGCGAGCATTGAGGGTAATATTGACGAGTTAATTAATATTTTCAGTAGTCGACTACTACAGCGTTCGAGTTTTCAGACGCTTTTAAAGATGTTCACCTTCTTTGTTATTGTTAACCTGAAAAAAACACCCAGATGTTGTTGTAGACGTACCACCCTCTATCCAAAGAAGGCTGGTCCACGAGGTGTGTATAAGTCCTTGTGATGCACATGAGCTTCCATGCTTTACGCTCTCAGTTCCAGAATAAAAGTTCCAGGTCTTCCACACAAGCACATTTTTTTTAGAATTGGTACTAATGCAATATGATGCACAGATATTTTTTTTTGCTGATTTATTAATTTGTATTCATGATTTTTTTTTTTTTTTTTCATTAACAGCCTGAAAAGTTGTCGCCTAAAAAGAATTTAAAGCTGGGAATGTAACTTTTATATCTGTGTAATCTGTGTATGTGGCTGTTTAAAGGCCCGGTCCCACAATACCGATAACTATATAAATAAATCGGTCCCCTGCAGTTTATGTGGTCAGTGCTCACACCAGGCCGATAACGATACCTATAGCCCAGTCCTGGGTTTATCCGTATCAGTGAGGATTGCTTCTGGCGCCGTTTTTTCCCAGGCCTGGACCTGAGCCGATAAAACATCTGACCAATCAGCTAATTGTTTACATGTGACGTCGTCTGAGCATGTGCTGTTTTCCCCCGGGCATCTTTGTACATCCTTGTTGCATCATGGATTCACGGAAAATAAAAAATATATAATACAAAGCATGGATCTTTTATTCACGGATCTGTGATTATTTTCCGTGAAATATCAATAGTAAATTAATAAAGTAAACATATACATGCAGATATGATATATTTTAATTATGAACTTCGTCAGTCTAAACATTTTAATGGTTTTAGACTTGTTAATTTTTTTTATCCATGATGCATCATCTGTATGAAATCCGTAATCGATCTGTAATATACTGAAACGTCCATGACTGATCCGTAAATTATTTGCATCCGTATTAAAATCGCGCCGTATTTTGTATCCGCGTTTATTATATTTCCGTAGTCCGTGACCTATCTGTATTATATCAGCCACCGGAGTGTGTGCATGGGTTGTTTTGAAGTCCAAGCTGTACAGTACGACCCAGAATAATGTACTGCGACTTGGAAAAAACTTCCATGACGATTCCTACGTTGCATGTGTTTATTTCCATGAGTGTAAGGACCAAGCGGTATTATAGTTGTGGTGTTTCTGCTCCAGACTGGAACTTTATAAATTCAGGCAGAGGGATAGTCAGAGTCGTAGTTAGAGGTATCGGTGTTGTGGGACCGGGCCCTAAGTCCAGTCAAGCACAGCAAAATATGTTCTTTGCTGCTGTTTTTGAGCATTTAACGGCACTAATAGATGTCCTGGGGCGAATTTTATTTTTGCTCTAACTGTGAAGAAGACAACTCGTTAACTAGTCAAATCCCTTTATTGAATCCCTGCTCAATTAGTAAAAATGAATAGTCCTTATGCAATTTTGTATATCTTTTCATTACAATTTTTTAAATTAGGCTTTATTAATTGAATTGGGTGATTTTTGGTTGAAATTTGTTGTTTTTAAATGTGCTCGATTTTACAGTAAACTTTTGAATAGGTGTGCAAGCGCCTAGGTGGCGTTGTGAATTGGAAATGGTTGAACTGGCTCTGTGGTAGTCCTGGAATTTAAACTTGTGTGTTGTCTTTACTGGACCTGATGATTTCAATTTATATTTTACACTTTATATAGTCACATGCACATAGCCCCTGTTGTTGTGGTGGTTTTTTTTGTTTTTGCACCATGACCTTGGATACACATTGACAAATATCGACTGGCTGTATCTTGCATGACCAGCTCAAGCACAACATTTTATTCACACAGACCTACAGCTTTCCAGACTCTACCGAGAGCGCTTCGGTGCGGGACTCGGGGTTACTGGAGCTGCTGACGTCTCTGCGCCGCACCATTCTCCCTGCGCACTGGGTGGGTGTGATGGCTAATGGCCCGATCCTGCAGCTCTTCCAGTGCTCCAAGCTCTCGCCCATGGCTGACACGGTGCTGCAGATCGAGCCGGGCTTCCTCTACCAGATCAGCGTGCAGAACCAACCACTGCTGCCCACACACGCTGTGTACGAACGCCATCCGGCCCGCCTTACATCCGTCAGCCAAGTAGTGACCCTGCTGCTCGACCTGGAGGAGCTGAACGTGTGTCAGGGCTACCAGAGCTTCGAGGCGAACTCGCAGCGAGAGCCGCTGCTGTGCGCGCGTGCCGCGTTGTGCCAGCTGCTCGTCCCGCAGGACGAGGACTGCTGCGATAAATGCCAGGAGTGCAACCCTCTCGTAAAGAGCTAGTGCGTGAAGCTCGGCGAAAGTCTGTGATCAAACGGTTACGAGGGGAGATCCGACAGTCCTTGCAAATCACTGGTTAATTGTTAAGTGTGAAGTCAATACGATCATCCTACGTTAGAACCTTATTAATGCAGGGAGTTGGTGTTGATGTATAAACAAAGCCAAAACTTCAGGTAGCAAACCTGTTTTAAAGAAATACTCCAAAGTTTTCCAAACTAATCTCTGTACAAAAAAAAATCTGTAGCGTATCTTTGATTCCAGCAGACCAGATTTTCAACACGTTTCCTTGTATTGAAGGGGAAAAAAAAGAACAGAGAACCTGCTGACTTGTAGGGCAGTTCTTCAGACACTCAGTAAACTTTTAAAATGGACGAATATATAATGTGAAATTTTAAAAGAACAACCTATCGACTCAATTTAAAGGATGAGACCGACTTGAGAGAATGTTTAGATATTAAAGAGTGGTGTTATTTAAGGACAATCAGATGGAAACTGAGGCAATATTTAATTGAATGTAAAACAAATATATAAAATATTTAATATTTAGTTTAAATTTGGAACCACCATTCAGTCCACATTTAGTTTGGAGCATGCTGTTAGAGGAAAATAATCATAGACCGGGTGATGTGATGCGGTTCAGTGCAAAGCAGAGTTATTGTTACCACGACGACGGAATTTATTCGCACAGCAATTTGGTAACGCTGCACAGTTTTAGAACGATACATAATACTTTTTAGTATTCATTTATAGTTACAATTTATGTTGTGAAACGGCTGTGAGACAGGTTAGTTCCCTTTATCGCTTACATCATAACAGCTATTTCGCAATTATTCCACGAAATCGAGTCGTACATGAGCCGAGTCAGCTATAAGCCATTTACGACAAGATTGAGTGGAATAACTGTTTTATTCTATCCACATCCACTGGATTTTGACAAACAGCATTTTTCTTGTCTTTTTTTTTTTTTTTTGCAAATTTGATGAATAAAAACTTTATACAAAGCATCCGACAAAATAATTTCCACTTAGGCGGACTTCTTAACCTATCGATGGCTGCATGAATTGACTTTTTAGTGTTTTTGTTTTTTTTTTGTAGAAAGTGTCGTCTTGTCATGCCGAGGTATAGAATAGCTTCAGACATTTATTTAATTCTTCCTTGGATATTTCAGTTCTGTAATTTTCAAACTTCTTTGAGCTTTTGAACCAGTCAAAAAAAAAATTCCACAAATTTTAATGCTTAAAGATGAAGAATGTAAAGAAACCGGTGAAATGCCAGGAGCAATTTGTGAAAAATGCTATAATAACCATTCTTGGGGGGGGAAGAGACATTCTTCCCGTCATACTTTTTATTCCATATTTTTGTTGCTTTTTTTTTTTGTATTTTTTGGGGTTTTGTTTTCGAGTAGTTTTTATTTCGTCCTCGGTTGATTCAGCAAAATGCTCCTCCATTTTGTTTTTTTCTACTCACGGTATATGAGCTGATATCCTAGTAGTAGAGTAGCCAATCAGAGTGCACAATTGCTCATATCCAGTAAATGTGGATAGAATAAAAACAGTTATTCCTTGACTATATTCTCTCTTTATATATATTTTTTTATTCATTCTCTCTTTTGAAGTTTAGAAGACAGAAAATTTTTGTGATGTTTCAGAGAAACCACATACTTCTCCGTCCAGAAGACTTTCCTTTTTGTTCCTGTGGAAGTCGTTACTGTAGAAACAGAAATGATAGTGTTATAATGAGCATAATATTAAATACATTATATTAGAATACATAATAATAATGTATATATAAACTTGATTTGCAGCTGGAACGACTGTCAGAGCTGCTGTAAGAGAAAAAATTATTGATGCTTCCGCAGCTGCCCTTTGTTAGCCTTCCAACATATTTGAGGCTCAAGGAAACGGGTGTAGTCGTCGTCGTCGTCGTCTTTCGCTACATGAAAATGTTGTATGTATTGTCCTAGTCATCACACACCCAGGACAGGCTCAGTAGACGGGGATTATTTTGGAATATTCTGGAGTGTGCTTTAAGTTTTGTGCTCGTTTTGAAAGTTCTCCTGGCAGTGACGGCTCCGGCGGGATAGATGATATTCATCTCAGCATAGTCAAGCTTACAAGCCTGAGCAAGTAAAGGAATATTCCTGGTGAGATTTGAGATTTCCCATTCGGTTCCCCAGGACGCTTCCTGGAATTTAGAGGGTTTTTTTCTTTCTTTCTTTTAAGTTATTGATTAGTACTGTGATTTTATACAGTGGTGCTCTAAGGGCTTGGTTTGATTTAACGTCGTCTTCAAAAAGAAATTACTCTGGAGTTGCTCTTGTTGTCCTAAAGGTGCTTTTTTTTTTTTTTTTCCCCCCCTCTCCCCCTGTCTATGTACAGTAGCTCTCTGTAGCGTAGCCTCTTTTTAGCGAGCCTGTGACGCTCATCCACGGCCAACCCTGCAGCGTTTAAACGTTCTCCGTCTAGGCGGCTGTCTGTTCTTATGTTCCTGATTTGCTCTCAGATGTGTGGACTGAGAGAGTCATTGACCTTTAACTACCTCTCAGTGATTCCTTGGGCCATTGCTGGTGTCCATGACTGTTTCGAATTGCTTTTCTCATTTTTGCTTAGCTTTCACCAATGATGCACGTCACCTTGTTTTTGTTGTTTTTAAGGCTTTCCATATGGAAGGTCATCAAGCTTTGACTTGTAGTTGATTTTAGTAATGATATACATTACGCGGTTTAACTCTAGGATGTTTTGGAGTGCTGCTGTTTGTTTTTGTTTACTGTTAAAAAATGATTTTATTAAACAAATCACTTCTATTTAGAATGTACCTTGAAACCTTACAAACCTTATGGTATGGATTCTCTTCCATTTCTACAATGTAATTCTTCAGTATCGCAACACTGTAATGATAGTATTAGCACAGAAAACAAGTAGGTTGTTTGTTTTTTGTTTTTTTATCCCCCCACACATTGCTATCCGACATGAGCTGTGTCTCAAATCACATACTTGTGTACTATTCTAGAGAAATTGAGTATCCAAAACAGTCTAGAATGCTCACAGAGGGGAAAAAAAAAACAACGAACAAATGTCTTGGAGTTAAAAGAAAATCTGGATAATGGACTGTTTTTGGAGCGATTGAGGATCCAAGCAGGAGGGCCTTGTAGCAGATGGCTACCACTGATAGCAGGAGAGATTTTGTCTCCGGCGCTGCTTGTGTTTCCGTCTCAAACCTGCAACTGTTAACGAATCGTACTTTAAAATTACAAATTTTAATTTTCGCACTGAATGCAAGCTATGGAATGTGATTGGTCACATCACATTCATTTAAATCCTAATTTCCCTTAAGTACAACAGTGATTGGATTGCATATTTGACTTTACGTTCAATACTAAATATCTAACTTACTACACTTATTCGTATATCATTTTTAAAGGCCTGCGATTTTGGCAGCGTTTTCCTCTGAGATTCTGTTATATTATGAATATTTCATTGACAGTTGCCAAAATCTGGCTTGAACTTCCCCCAAGTATGTGTGTGTTTTAGATTTAAGATAAGATAAACTGATCCACTTTTAAGTATCACATTATGGTATGCAATCTGAGACACAGCTATGGTCAAATCACTCAATAAGGGTTCATGTTAAATCAACCATTTTGCAGTGTAACGCAAAGTACAGATGGGTGACAAATTGAAAGGGGAAAAATAATTAAGCTGTGGAAGGCATTTATTTATTTTGCTGGCATGATTTGGCTCAACTTGTCCCCGTAGACTGAATAGTCGCTGCAAATCAATACAAAGTTTTTCTGAACAGTCCTATAATGGAACATTTCGATTCTGATGGGAGGAGTTTCTTCCAGGATGACTCCGCCCTCATCGACAGGGCACAAGGGCTCACTGAACGGTTTAATGAGACTGGAAATGATGTAAAACATATACATGTCCTTCACAATCACCAGATTGTAATTAGGAGATTTTGGTGCAATGAGATCTCCAGCAACATGATCAAAAGACCAACTGAGGGTTGACCACTTGATGTTGGTTTTTCCTTTAATTTGTCTCCTGTCTGTAAAAGAACTATTTGGTTGTTGGTTCCTCACACTAAGATTCTTCAGCTCATGTTTTCTCTGTTAGTCTACAAAAAAAATGTTGTCTATGCTACTAAAAACAATCCAAAATGACGATTGATGTTAACCAAAAGCTCTACTGAAGCTGGGACAGGAAACTGGTTTTTTTTTTTTTGTTGTTGTTGGGTTTTTTTTCCCCCAAGCTAGTGATTTAACAAGAGTGTTTGCTGATAATACTATTTTTACACTTGAGTAAACAGTGTCCAGCGTTGGATTTGCTCCCCAATGCCACTTTCCGTGACACAAATGTTCTCCAAGGCTGCTTTCACACTTGCTATTTTTTTTTCCTCATACGGCAAAACACATTTTACATGCAATATCATGGAAAGAGGCTGCTTTTTAAAAGCACTGCTAAAGGCATTTTTTGGCACAATGCAGTTTCCAAAGTTCTCAATGCAATGAAAAAAAAACCATGAAGGACAATGGGCGAGTGGGGGGGGAATCTTGTTACCAAGCATATATTTAATACAAATTTACTACAAGCTGAATAGAAAGTGGTCATTCAGATAATCAGCATAAAAGTTCTCCAAGCCTGGTAACAAAACACCAAGTGTGAAAGCACCCTTAATCATTAATTACATCACTTTAGGTTGGTGTCTTGAACTACTGAATGAAAACTTTAAAACTTTACACAAGTTCATGTCACGAAGTTGCTCATGATACGTGGTGTGTCTCAGTATTTGCATTGTTGATGCTGTTGAAATGAATAAGCGTAGTCCCAAAGTGAAGCATTCTATTCCCGGAAAATGACAGCACGCAAGGCAGTTTTGTGTTTTTCCTGCTATTTCCGGACTACACGTCTCACCAGTGCTGTTGAAAATAAGGCTGACGTGTGATGATGATATGTAAACGAAGGAACTCATGGACCAAAGTTACAGTTTGGTGATTTTTCCCTGTACTAACACATCTGATTCACTGAGCTGTCCATACTGGCCTAAAATGGTTTGGATGATTGTTGGTACCCTTATCACTTGTGCATTCATGAACGACAGAGCAAGTCAGAAATGTGCATTGTTATTATTATTTTAAACTCTTTTGTCCCTCATAAAACACTGAAAAGTTGCTTTCTTATGCCGTACCATGACTGTTTCCTTGATTTTATTATATAAACAAAAATGTCTATGTTAATACAGTCACCATTCCCTTAAAATATTTTGCAGAATTTAGTGTCCTTTTCTCCCCCCCCCCCTTTTTTTTTGTACAGTCACTGGCATGACAGTAAAAAGATAATACAAAGTTGTTGACTGAAATATTTTTATTAAAGACTCTAAAAAGGTGACAGAGCTCAACATTTTATTATGAACACGATGTAGCTGTAGCATAATACTGCGTTGGGGTCCTGCTTTATTGAAAATTTTTAAAACATGATTTCTATGAGTGGTTAAAGATTTATTAAATCCTCTTCTTTGTTTAAACCTGTTGCTTTGTTTTGGAAATTTATTTTAGCACAGTAATGTGTTTTTGTGCATGTAACTACATCAGATTTGCATTCTTTTAAATTTCTACTTTGCAGCATTATTTGAATTAGGTTCATTAGGTAGGCACACAAATCTTAGTTTAAACTTGAAGGGCACTTGGAAGAGTGTATACCTCCGCCAAGCCATATATTATCAACATCAAACTCAAATCACTTGAACCTAGGATAATACTAAAGCTGTACACCAAATTTCATCCAAATCTGTCCACTACTTTTTGAGTTACATTGAGAACAGGCAAAAATAATTCTGCATACACATCTGGATCCTGGATCTGCATACATATCTGGATTTCCATAAAGATCTAATCAATTGTTCCTTGTCCCATGATCCACCTTTCCTCCAAATTTCATCAAAATCCGTTCAATACTTTTTGAGTTATGTTGGGAACAAACAAACGGAGGTGACAAAACCTCCAACAAAATTGGCAGATGGAATGAAATGTCAGTTCTGGTGTAGACTGGAATAGCAAATTGAAATGACCATTAATACAAAAGATGATGGGCTTGTTTCAGATTAACACTTTACATCTTAACACTTTCCTGAAACTGTAGAAAGGCTAAAAATTATTTTACACTTTTTCATTACACTGTAAAAACTAATAATTATCACACACATATCACAGATACTGCTGGGCCCAGGACAAGATCGCTGTTTCTTTGAGCTCATGTATGCGCTCTGCCCTAAAAATTGTTTTCTAAATCACTCAAAAAAACACAATTCTCTCAGATATTCTCATATAAGGTTAGCCTATGTTAGCCAGCTAGCATTCGCAGTAATGATTTCCGAATATGACTTTAAATCCTGTCAGGAATCTTGTCAGATGAGCTCAGGTTAGCTTGATGGCTAGCACTAGTAGCAAATTGTATACAAATTCTTTCAGAAATCCTGTGAGGTTAGCTCATGTTTTATATTTTTACATTTTCTAAATATTCATAAATATGACCAATAATCCTGTCAGGGTGCTCATTTTACCTTACCTTTAGCTCTAATTTTTAATTTTATAAACAGTTGTGAATATAACTTTAAAAATCCTGTCAGATTAGCTTGTGTTAGCTTGCTGGATAGCACTTTGAGTTAATTTTAAAAACTTTAATGAAAAGTAAAACTCCTGTCAGATATTCCCGCAGGTTAGCTTAGCATAACTTATTGGATAGCACAAGTAGTGAATTTTTATATATATTTTGTGAATATGACTTTGAAATTCCTGTCAGGTTTCCTCATGTTAGCTTACTGACTAGCATTACAGACATAGAAAGCAGCCATACTTGGGCATGATGTGCAAGTTACACCTCAACAACATCATAATCCTCTCATTTCTAATTGGAAAGTTGTTTTTAAAGCCAGGTAGCACACAACTGACCACGGTTAGCAATTGAATAAATATTCAAACTTGTCTAAAGTTATTTAAAAGAAAGGAACTTGCATTAACATTGATTGAAACCAATGTTTTAAAGCTAGACTGCCTTTCGATTTCATAAAATCGGTGAAATTTAGTTCCCTCTGAAATTTAGTCATTGTGATGCGTGTTTATTTCTGTAATATCTCAAATATCAAGCCATTCTAGGGCTGGGAAGTTATTTAATTTGAGGGGATTAAAGCAAATAATAGGCATAAAATCGCTCGCTTTGCGCAGTCAAGCAGACAGAGGAAGTCCGTGTGCACATGCGCAGGTTCACCTTTTTCTTCTTCTTTTGGATTTTACGGCAGCTGTCATCCACAGTGTTGCATTACTACCGTCTACAGGTTTACCTTTGACCATGCACTGATAGTTACATCATTCTGTTTCTAAACGAACAACTGATCGCACCGAGGTGCTCACTGACCGCCGATATTTATTAGTTTGGTCCTGCATTGCATTTCCTTTCCTTCGTATAGAACATAACATCTTTTCTTCTCGCTTTCCGTTACTGTAGTCAGTCTTTCACGTTTCATTCGCACACTCACGTCCTCCATTTTCCTCTCCTGTTTCAAATTTGTATCCCACAATGCCTTGCGCGAACGGGGAAAGCCCACCACTTGATGCATGATGTAGTATCTTGAACTGGGTCATGGTGAAGCAGGAAAAAATAGCGGAGAATTTAGGGTCATGTGGCCCTAAATTCATCAATTGCTCTATTTAAAAAAAACTCATAAAATTTGAAGTTTGTGATTCAAATTTAGTAGCTTTCAGTCCACTAAACAAAAGTGATTGGGTGTCGGGGAAAGTTCTTTTTATGACCTACATTTGAAAAAGATGAATGTCACTAATGTTACTAATTGGATGCATGTGGGCTATTTGGAGTAATCCTGTCAGGTTAGCTAATGTTAACTAGCTTTTTATGCTAGTAGTAAATATACAGTACTGTGCAAAAGTCTTAGGCACCCTATTTTTTTTCCTCATACAAACTATAGATGATGAGAAGTCAGTACAAAACCATTTTACAGTTCTTTTTTTTTTTTTTTTCAGCAGTTTGTGCTACAGTTGCGCCTTCGAGACCCATGACCCTGTCACCGGTTGTCCTTCCTTGGACCACTTCATTCTCATCTCATTACCTCTAGCCGCTTTATCCTGTTCTGCAGGGTCGCAGGCAAGCTGGAGCCTATCCCAGCTGACTACGGGCGAGAGGCGG
>JAPFFA010000002.1:56841264-56858096 GCA_026153275.1 Sciades herzbergii | reverse complement strand
CCTAACCTGCATGTCTTTGGACTGTGGGGGAAACCGGAGCACCCGGAGAGAACATGCAAACTCCACACAGAAAGACCCTCGTCGGCTGCTGGGCTTGAACCCAGAACCTTCTTGCTGTGAGACAACAGCGCTAACCACTACACCACTGTGCCGTGCCACCCCGTGAGTGAACATTTCATTTCCAATTAGCGCAGAGTGATAACACAATACTGATATCATAAAAAACATCACAGTCCAGTTCTTGGAGAGGATCACTGTGATCAGTAATATTTTACAACACTCACTGACTGCACTGTTACTTGAAATTTCTAAACAAGTAGCTGATTTGGTGGCGTTATAAAATATTTCTGCAACACATTTTAGTTTGTGCTTTTTTTCTGTTTATTTTTGCAGACATTATGTTAAAACAAAAACATTAAACCATAAATTTTTCATAAAGTTCTAGGACCTTTTTTTTTTTTTTAAAGATGGCACAAACTTTACAAATCTTTCTGAAAGGATGTTTATTTGACGGCATTTCTGGAAGGAGTCTCCAGTGTCAGCGCTCTGTAACAGTAACTTTTCCTCCATGGGAAGGTCTTCAGTAAAAATGCACTCACTGGCAAACTGCAGTGGTAGAAGAAGAATAAAACCCTTCAGAAAGGGAAAATAATCCATTTTGAGGCGATAAGTCGCTATTTCACTACAGCAGCACACACTCCAGTGTTGTTTCTTACTGAACATCATCTGACCAATCAGATTGGAGAAAACAGCAGCACTGGGGTCAGAAATGCTTAAATACATTTTAAGCAGGGGCTCTGATCAGCACTACACCATTACTAAACCCAGGTGTGACTAACACACACACACACACAGAGAGAGAGAGAGAGAGCGAGCCTCATCCCCGCATCCCTGAGGCAGTGCGGCTGGATGGCAGCCGCTCTGTTCACACTTCAACACCCTGCTGAACCCGGGAAATCCGCAGCTAACCGCTTAGCATTCAACTGTGCACTCACTCACTCACTCAGTACATGCAGTCTCTCTAAAGTCCTGAGTGATCTGATTCAATCTACACCATAAACACAACAGTAACGGACGGCACCTGTAAAACCGGCCAAGTCTCTAAAACAGCTCTCACTGCTTCCGAAAACACTTCACGTGGAGAGGAGACGAGCGCCGCCATTTTGAACACAGTGACAGACCAAAACAATCGATCACAGAGTGGAGCGGGTCAGGGCACAGAGTCGATACCAGAGAGAGAGATACGCAGACACACACAGAGCGAGCGAAAGACAGACACACACAGAGACAGACAGACAGACACAGAGCGAGCGAAAGACAGACAGACGAAGAGCGAGCAAAAGACAGACACACACACAGAGACAGACATACACGGAGCGAGCGAAAGACAGACACAGAGACAGACACAGAGCGAGCGAAAGACAGACACAGAGAGAGAGAGAGAGAGACACACAGACAGAACGAGCAACAGACACGCAGAGCGAGCAAAAGACAGACACACAGCAAGCGACTGACAGACACACACAGACACACACAGAGCGAGCAACACACGCAGAGCGAGCGAAAGACAGACACACACAGACACACAGAGCGAGCAACACACACACAATGACAGACAGAGCGAGCAACTGACAGACACACAGAGAGACACACACAGAGCGAGCAACACACACAATGACAGACACAGAGCGAGCGAAAGACAGACACACACAATGACAGACACAGAGCGAGCAACTGACAGACACACACAGAGCGAGCAACACACACACAATGACCGACACAGAGCAAGCGACTGACAGACACACACAACGACAGACACAGAGCGAGCAACTGACAGACACACACAGAGCGAGCGAAAGACAGACACACACAATGACAGACACAGAGCGAGCAACTGACAGACACACACAATGACAGACACAGAGCGAGCAACTGACAGACGCACACAATGACAGACAGAGCGAGCAACTGACAGACGCACACAATGACAGAGCAAGCAACTGACAGACACACACACAGAGCAAGCGAAAGACAGACACACAATGACAGAGCGAGCAACTGACAGACACACACAGAGCGAGCGAAAGGCAGACACACAATGACAGACACAGAGTGAGCGAAAGAGAGAGCGAGCGAGACACAGACGCAGAGCGAAAGACAGACACGCACAGTGACAGAGCGAGCGACTGACAGACACAGAGAGAGACAGACACGCAGAGTGAGCGAAAGACAGACACAGAGAGAGACACAGTGAAAGACATGCAGAGTGAGACAGACAGACAGACACAGTGACAGACACAGAGCAAGTGACAGACACACAGAGCGACACACACACACACGGAGAAACACCCACATTGACAGAGAGACACACACAGAGCAAGCGACAGACACACACACAGCAAGCGACAGAAACACACAGAGCGAGCGACACACAGTGACAGACACACACAGAGAGAGACAGCAACAGACACACACATCAGACAGACAGAGAGCGTGACAGAGAGAGACTATATGTAGCTCTTCCCTTTCCCCCAAAACGTGGAGACACAGTTGTCTTTAATGTCTCTGTTATACTTCAGTCCCAACTTTTTTTGTTTTTTTTACAGGCATCAAATTCTAACTTCCTTTATATTTACAACATATTTAATTTGGTTAGTAAAACTCTTGAAAATCATCTTTTTATACTTTTGTCAATTAAATAGGGGAAAGGCCCCAAACTTTTTTTTTAATAGTATAAAGAATGTAACTTTATAAACAGTGTAATAGAACAAATATTACAATGCCAGGTATTTAGGAGACGATCTTATCCAGAGTGATGTACACCAAACCCAGAGCAGCCTGGGGGCCAGTTGGGGGTTAGGTGCCTTGCTCAAGGGCACTTCAGCCATTCCTGTTGGTCCAGGGAATCAAACCAGTGACCTTTTGATCCCAAAGCTGCTTCTCTAACTATTAGGCCATAGCTTTCCACTTCTCACAAACACACACATAATTATAAATTAACTGTCGTCATCAAATCCAATGATAAGTGCAACAGTTTTCCAAACAAGTCAACTTTTTTTTTTAAACAGTAGAGCCGATTCCCTACAGGTGAGGGGCAATAAGCCTCCAGCAGAAGAGTCTAACTTTAAATTTCTATTTATTTTACTGAGTACAGTTATCACACATTCCCACTGGCTCCTGAGTAATCTGTAATAATGCCTGACCTGTTGCTGATAAAGTCCGTGCATTTTCAGCGTCATGGGGCGGAATAATACCCCACAGGGCCGAATGCCCTCTTCGAATGCCCTAAAGGGTCACATGAATTAACAAATCATAGGGTTTTTTTTTTTAATTGCATTTTGGAAAATATCCCAACTTTTCTGGAAATGGGGTCTCTGTGTACGTTTTTTTTTTAAAATTGCATTCGACTACTTCATAAAAATGGTGAGTTCTTAGTGTGTTTTTAAAAGAAAAATACTAGAATTCTGCTTTATAGAAAGGTTATTGCGATTACATCATGCTGTAATGATTTGCATATCAGACATGATTGGTTCAAAGACATTGAACCCATTTTGTGACCTCACAGACTGAACACATTTATTACACTCCATTAATCAGCTGTTCAAAAGAAATTAGAGTTTAACTCTCACATTTATGAGTGTGATAAACTTTATGGAAATACTACGGTCAATAAAATGTCTCTCACACAAATATAAACTCTGGATGTATTTGTGATGCGACGTGCAAGAAGGAACCTTCTAATCCTCAGAAAAGAATGTACCTTTATTTAACTATATATATATATATCATATATATTTTTTTGATACAGTGAATAAACAAATATACAACATTGATCAAAGATATCTCTTCATATATCTGCGCTGTGGGTTTGTAGTTTCATCAGAACATGGTGTATAAATTGTGTTTTGTTGTGAAACCGTGAGGCCGGAGTAGTAAAACAGAAACACAAACGATCAGCATTTTGGTTATCTTGGAAGATTTAAAACCAACCCATGCAAGGTCTCATATCACTTTGGTATTAACCGAGAGGAAAAGCTAAAGGCAATCGACAAACCAAGCAGCTGCACAAAACACACCAAGGAGCAAAGATTTATAACTCATTGTTTAAGGAATGACTTATAATCTTATAGCAGTAAACACAGAGCAGGTTATTAAACTGTTCTGAACAGAGGGGCGTACTTATTTTTAGACATGGGGTGAATGACAATGAGGTGGAGGAGATTCATGAAAGTAGGACCCGTTCATGTGACTCAGGAGGCTGTGTGGAAGGAGACATGGAGAGGGTGCTGTAGAAAATATAAATATTAGAAAAATCTTTAAAAAGTGACATTTGGAAGAATTGCGGTTGTAAATTTCTTTAAGAATGACAAAATTTTAAGTGTGAAGAAATTTTAAGCATAAGTAAGTTTATTACCCCTGTAATGACTCCTTGAGTACAAGAGCAAGTCTCTCACAATTCCCTTGGAAAATATTTTCTTGGATTAAAATTTAATTTGATCACTTGTTTAATTGAGCTGAGTGCAAAAGTTTGTACACCCCTCGAACAAAAAGTGCATTTATAGCAGTGATGCGGAAAGCTGCTGCGATAATGATAATAATAATAATAATAATAATAATAATGAGTGCTCTAAGAGCACATCATCCCCCCCTATAATATATTGCAAATGAAATTGCAATATGCGTATTACTGTCCTATAACAACGCCTTTTGCCAAGTTTCATGAAATTCCTCTAAAAATTGTGCGAGGATTTGATTTCAGAAGGTGAGAACCCTTCCCGGGACGGGCCTTTCAGCCAGCAGGGAATAAAAGCTAAGCGGTATCAATTAAATTTAGCCTTTTTAAACATTTTAAAAACCCTTTCACCTGATTTATTTCTTTATAACTGCCACCAACCTCTTTCTCTTCACAAAACTGCAGTTCTAAGAATTATTAATTTGTGCTAGCAGCGCTGACACAAATTGCTACCCTCACTCAGGATCTTCCTGCTTTCTTCTTCTTATTCTCATGAAACTTTTTTTAGGACGCCATTTCTCCCTCAGTTTTTAACCAAATCACCACCAAATTTCCCAAGCAGAATACCTCTGGGCTGAATTACCTTGCTATGGCTTTTGGTGCTGATCTGGATCACTGATCTGGAATGATCCATGAAAAATTGATATCACTTATATCTCTGCCAATATTCTTGATTTCTTCAGTTTTTTTTTTTTTAATTTTGCTCAGGGTGGCAGGGTGCAACTTTTCCTCACTAAGCGTAATTCTCTATCTCTTACCATTCTGGATCTACAGGGTACGGTGACCAGATGTCCTGGTTTGTAACAGCTAGCGCAAATTACCCTGTGACTTTAGTCACAGTATCTATTTAGAATTCTTCCCCATCTACAAATCATGAGCGATTCACTTTTGCACATGCAGCTCAGTCAGATAGAATCCACTCAGATCGTGATAATCTAGTGCACAATTTTGAGATGATGGAACACGAAGCTTTGAAATATAGTCATTACAGCTTTCGAATAGCCCGATAGAAAAGCATTCATTCTATGTCGCATGCATCCACAGTTAGAAACAAAAACAAAAAAACCTGTCTGTATTGTTTCACCCATCAATTACAGTGATGTTAACCAATTGTGAGCGTCTGTGAGCTCAGGTATGTGGAAGAGGGCAGATGGCGCTTTCCTCAGTGTGTTGCACTGCTCTGTGATGCAGTTGACTGGCTTCATGTGTCTCAGAGGAAGCACGTTCGCCTTCACAGTCATGCCTTGACGCTTGGCAGATGACCAACTGGAGAGAAAAATCATTGTCAGACTTGCATTTTAGAAATTTCAGCCAGTAGTTTTCATGCTCTGAAATCAAGTCTGACCCTCATATGTCAGGAAGCCCTGAGGCCAGATTTGTTACCAAATTGAATTAAAAGTCAGGAAAATACGGTTTATGTCCAAACATATGAAAATGATTAAAACAATGAGCTGTTAACGCAACATGAAAACTGAATGTTCTCAGACGCTTCAGGGAATGAAAATGGACGTGAGGTCGAGATGAAGTCAACAGAATCGAAGAAAAGCATCAACATTTTACAGCGTTCTGTACAAATCAAAACCATGAAGAATTGATTATATATGTTTTTTTTTGTTTTTTGGTTTTTTTTTACATTCATGTCCTGATATCCTAAACCTGCAGTGAGAAATTCATACACAAGTTAATAAATAAGTAAACAAAAGGAACAAACATTGAGTTTGGGCCAATGATTGTATTGCCTGAAAAACAAAAATTCACATTTTGTTGTCCTCCTGCACAAAAACACGGTTCAGTCTGTGTTGCTCTGAGTCGCTTTCCTGCTTCAGCATCGGCGGCAGCAGCAGGCTCGGAGAAAGTCACGGAAGTGTCCAGAAATAACAGTCCAGTCAGCCGTGTTTCCACATCGTTCAGTCCTTCAGAAGTGACAGCGAGGGCCGGGATGGTCGGTCCACGGTGGCACACTTTCCAGACTTTAGTGAAAACATGCAGACTATTGCAAGAGTGAGAACAAAGTCCATGTGTCATCATGGGAGAACATCTTCACTGGGCTTCTGTTGTTGAGGGAGTGTGTGCGCGCACACACGCATGTGTGTCTTTACACATCCATGGCATCAGATTTGTCCAAAATAACTGACTGCATAAATAATAATATTCAGCAAGCTGAATATAAACCACAGAACAGGCTCAGGCTCTTGGAGCTAAATGAGAGCTCTACAGCGGGTATTGCTTTCTCATCAGCGGGTGTGGAACGTGTCCTCACGTTCACCTCCACACAGAAAAACAAACAATTTTCTAAAACGGCTCCACATTAAACAGGTGCAGAGCCTCAGCTCTTTAACCCATACTGAAAAGTAAACTTAAAAAAAAAAAAAAAAAAAAGATTAATACTGATCATATTTCTGCTCACATGGAAAAAAAAAAAACCAACCTCTAAAACAGTCAGTCAATGTGTATAAAAGAAACATTAAACGCGCCTCTCACTGAGTGTGTAGTTGGCTCAGATCACGGCGGGGAGTGTGAACACACTCAGGACCTCACAGAGAGAGAGAGAGAGAGAGAGAGAGAGAGAGAGAGAGAGAGAGAGAGAGAGAGAGAGAGATACAGAGAAATGAGAGAGAAAGAAGAGATACAGACAGAGAGAAACACAGAGATCGAGAGACCGACAGAATATCCAGCAAGCAGGGACAACTAAAACAATGAGACTAGACCGAGATATCTCATCGGAAATCTCACCGTGTATAATTTAGTCTGGTCATGAAAATATTCCATGTCCTCAGTTGTACCCTAAAGTCTGCTCCCTATTCCCTACAAACTGCACAGTGGGTTTTAATCCAGGTGTTTTTAATCCCTAGACACTATTTGGACACGTTGGTCCTCCATATACTGGATAAGGAACCTTAAAAACATTACTACAGAATTTTATCTCCAGCTTCATGGAGGTGGTTCTGAATTACACTCTCAGACTCTATAACTCGTGCACTACAGAGTGAACAGGGTCCGTGATCAGAGACACACCCACTGTGTGCACTGAGGAAATCCCACAGTGAACCCTAGTGCTTAAAGAATCCACTATGAGCAGTGTGTGGTGTTTGTAGGGAAGAGGGAGCAGGGCACGATTAGGGACACAGCCTGAGGAAACACACTGAGCATGATAAACATGTGCACTTCAGTTATTGCACTCTGTATCTCTTATTGCAGTGTGTGAGGAGGTGAAACCCACTCCAGCTCGTCCACACGACACGGAGATGCTTTCATTCCGTATAAAACAGAGGAAAAGTAGCTCAACCATGGAGCTACACCAGCTAGGACTACTGCACTAACCATACAGCCTTTGACACACACATACGTGAACACATAATATTAATAATAATAATAATAATAATAATAATAATAAATAACCTCATCGTGTCACTTTAAAAATCCACTTCCTGTCATTGCACTGTTCACGTCCTTTATCTATTTACACTGTACCACAGACTTCCACCTCGTCCCTCACACACAGTCTATGCTGCGTTCATCTAAACCACACACACACACACAAAATAAATCACAGATAAAGGGGAATGACAAACTAAAGCTCTGAGAACACAACAATAATAATAATAATAATAATAATAATAATAATACATTAACTCCACCTACTTCTCACACACTGGCATTTTGTGTCGTGCTCTCTCTCTCTCTCTCTCTCTCTCTCTCTCTCACACACACACCTTACTAGTAAATAAAAAGTTTCGGGTCCTGAGCAGAACACACTCGCTGTAACAACTCCACACGCACACAATCACAGATCCAGCATGCTGTAGCTTCCTGCTCGACACACACCTTTCCAAAAGAGAGGCATCTGTGAACTCTTTTTTTTTTTTTTTTTTTTTCCCCCCTAATCTGATGGATGCATGAATTTATTTATTTATTTATATATAACTTCAATTTTTTTTAAGCTCAAATAGATTTAGGAGCCATTTCATCTGGAAGCAAATCGAACTTCTAAAATCTTCAATCACTACGAGAGTTGCGTAAACGATGAAGTTTAAAGCAGCAGTGTGTCATATTTCAAGCCTCTTTTTGCACTCAAGTGAATTTCAGACTCCTCCCCCTGAGCTCAAACTCAAACTACGCTTGTAGGAAAAGGGGTCCTGTTATAGTTCAGGGGTTTTTAGCTTCCTGTCTGGGTTCTATTTGGATTTTTTTTTTGTTTTTCCGAAGAAATTACTTAAAACTCAAAAAAGGGGTGGAGCTGTTCCAGCTGAAGGGGTGGGGCTTGTTTCCACACTGGAAAAATGGAAAGAGAAGCCAAAAAGAAACACAAATCAAATCAGTGATTGTTACTGGTCTGAAAATCACTCAAATGTTACAAACGGCACCTGGACAACAGGAGAAACCTTGTATATAACGATCCAATTTAAAAATACTCCTTTAAAAAAAAAAAAAAAAGGAGCTCTGTGAAGGTTGAGAGCTTAAATGCCAGGACTGATGTTTCAGAAAGCCACAGCTGAGCCTCTGAGACAAGGCCGTAACCCTTAACTGCTCAGAGTTTGGTTTTTCAAGCATTGTGTCAGAACAGATTTCAAGAAGAGTCTCATTTTGGAAAAACAAGTGAAACAGGAAGTAGACAGCTATGAGGGGATAACTGCAGACACGCTGGGGACATTTGGGGGAAACTGGAAGCTCTAATGATTTCAAGGAGGGAAAAATCTTTGGTAGAATCACGCTGTGGTTTTGGTGTGTGTGTGTGTGTGTGTGTGTGTGTGTGTGTGTGTGTGTGTGTGTGTGTGTGTGCACGCTGGGGCATATTGAGAACGCTGAGGAGGAAGACCAAGATGAAGGCCTGAATGTGTAACAGTATTCAATCCTGTCCAACAGTCAGAGTTCTGAAGCCAAGGATATTATTATTAACCATTTGCTTCATCATTAGTGGTTCTTCTGAGTAACTAATTCAAAATAAATGAAAGTGAAACCCGATTGGACCTGACGTGCAGTCGCTGTGTTCTTAGCGTTACAGCTGAAAGTGAGTGGCAAGAGACCATGGCTTATAGGTGTACATGCAAACAGAGTGCATCATCAGGACACAAATGCTATAAATACAAAAAAAAAAAAAAAAAGGAAAAAAAAACCCACAAAAAAAAAAAAAACCACAACAATTCTCATCTTCCCATGTAAACATCTAGTAACTCCACCCTTTACCCCTAAAATCAATGCCACATGACAGCAATGACGCAGTTCGAGAAGTGAGGGATAAAACCCAAACAAACAGGGATCCCTTCATTGTAATCGCGCACACAAACTTTTCCGTTCGTCCTCCTCTCTTCTTTCTTTCAGCAGGGTCACAGCTTGAGCCAATCAGAAGAGCAGACTCTGCCGCTGAGATATACTGTTCACTGAGAGAGAGAGAGAGAGAGAGAGAGAGAGAGAGAGAGGATGATAATGAGTGACACCATTTGCACAAGTGGAGACATAAAACCATCAGCAAAGGAGCATCAGAGGAGAAAGATGAAGGAGAGTTCACACTGATCAGAGTCATGTGCACATCCACATGCAGTCATGTATCACCAAGTAAAACTATTTTTATATCTAAAGTAATGTTGTGCAATACACACACACACACACACACACACACACACCCTACTCTTAGGGTACATGACTTGAGTTAGGAAAAGTGCTCTGACTAAAAGTAATGCTCATGAAATAACTCCTAAGAATTGTGTCCAACGCCAGAGATGTTAAACTTCCCTTTGCTTCAGAAATGAAAGGGTTACTGTCCTGAAAACATTAAAATCGAGTTATCCAATGAGATTTTTTTTTGTTTGTTGTCTCTAGGCTGAGAAGAGTTTAAAAGCTGCTCACTCACTGGTTAGGACGTCATTGCCGGGACAGAAGGCCATGGCAGTGCATGTGTAGGAAGTGACAGACGAATTAACCAAATCAGATTTTGATTTATAGTGGGATTTATCACCCTAGGCCTTCTCGAAGGCCAACGTGCGCTTAATCGCAAGTCGGCAGCAGTGAAGTCACTTTCCAGCTGGTGTAGCGTTCATCAGCAGTGTTAGCGAATGCTAATTAATAAAGCAGTCAAGCCAGTGCTATCTATCGAGTGCAAGTAGCACAGGTTAACGACCGAGAAACTAAGATTTCTGTCTCCAGACTCTTCTTCCACGCTGCACACTCGCTACAGTATTTTTCACTCAGACTTAAGTATTCATTTCTTTGCGTAATTTACTTAGTTACTTTTAAAAATCAACATCGACAGCTACACACAACAGAGCGACCCTGGCAGCCTGCCACTAATCCCTTACAAAATTCTTTGCCCTGTTGCTTTTTTGGTGCCTGGTTGAGCTCAAGTCCCAGCTCTAATAGTAACAGTTTGCCACTGGAATGTAGGTATGCATTAGATGCTCTCAGTAACATCTGTGCTTCTAAGTTTTTCTTTCTTTTTCTTTTAAATGCATGTAGAACATGTTGTACATTTCTATACATTTCCGACTGTGAAAATGATTCATTTCCAGACCTGAACAAAAAAACAAAAAACTAAACAAGCTGTCAACAGCTCAAGTCCACATAAGGCCTGTTTTCCAAGTTCAGTAAAATTCCCTCAACATTGAGTTTGTCAGAAATAACTTCAACTTAAAAGAAGAAACCAGTTCAAACTGAACAACGCGCCAAATCAGTTTAAATACTGCGTACTCGACAAACACGGATGTCCTTTTCTGCATTCGGCCATCAGTTCAAAAACACGGAGGACAGTATTACAGAGAAATGATGTAATGTTCGTCTCTGAGACATGATTAAGAAAGCAGTTTTACTATTTAAAAGCTGCTTGATTAAAAAGGAACGACGTGCACCTAACAACAGGAAATGCACTTTAACTACAGATTCACTGTATTTGAGAAAGGAGTGAGAGATGATGTGCGTGTCTTTTTCGACACTGATGGAAGTGGACTTTAGACAGGATGTCTTCTCCCTCCTTCCTTTTTCCTCCATGTCACAAAAGAAGCTGTGTGTCTTCAGCTCGAAAGGGCACATTAGTAAACGCCCTCTGCCCTTCTGAGCCTGTGCGGCCGTCACTCACACTAATGAGCCAACGAACCTCTCTCTCTCTCTCACACACACACACACACACACACACACACACACACACACACCCCCGAGAGCTCAGCAGCAGCATACACTACTGTGTGTGTGCTGAATTACAATGACACACCACAGTGAACTGTTGCCTTTTCTGACGCTTTGATGAGATTAAAGGAAACTGAAGCTCTCGAGTAAGCCCTATAGACTGAAGAGGCTGTTTAATAGCCTGGTCGCTTTGAGTGAGTCACACTCAACATGTTCATACATCTCTCTCTCTCTCACACACACACACACTTCCAATTAGAACACATTTGCATGTGAAACACCAACATAAGTGAAATTCACAAATGACTTCCCAGGGTTTGGACTAATCTGAGCACTTTGTATATACTGTGGTTTACAAGACATCTAACGATTCATCAGAGCCACTGATGTTCTCCAAACGCAGAGCAGGTTCAGAGTAATCTGCTGAACGACAGAACGTGGGAGTGGAGAGAGGAGGGAGGAGAGAGAGAGGAGTGCAGAGGGCTGTACTGTACCTAAGGAGTCCCGGAACCTTAGGCATCTCTGTAAAAGCTCTGGAACAGTAAAGCGACACAGACGACAAAGCAGTGAGAGACAGAGAGAGAGAAAAACGACAGAGCAAGAGAGATGGAAAGAAAGAGACAGAAGACAGAGCAAGAGAGAGAAAGAAAGATGAGAGAGAGACAGAAGACAGAGTGAAAGAGAAACAAAGAAAGAGATAGAGGACAGAGAGCAAGAGAGAGTGAGAACAGACAGACAGACAGACAGAGCAAGAGAGAAACAAAGACCAGAGAGAAACAGAAGGAGACAGAGTAAGAAATAAAGAAAGAGTGAGCGAGAGGAGAGAGAGACGGTGAAAATACATGGTGCGAGAGCGAGCTATAAAGAGAGATTGCTAAAGAAAGGAAAAGCTACAGAAAAAGTGAGAAAACTAAAAACAAAGTGTGACAGACAGAGAGAGACCTGATGACTGTGCAAAAGGGCAGAGATACTGAGTGTGTATTTAACCCTGAAGAACAGAATGAACAGACGAAAAAGATTCAGAGATGTGATGCAGCTCCATCAGCAGTGTATTGTATTAACACCACACCTGAAATAGGAGCTAAAGTAGAGTTATAGCAACTCCGTTAATTTCAGACTCTACTTAGCCTCTCAGTGTTCTCTCTCTCTCGCTCTGTATTCAGTGACGTTAATCCTACTGTAATGAGACCTTATGTAACCCCTGGCTGGCGAAAAGCTTTATGACTTTGTAGTGTCTCTTGAGTGGGTGCAGTTGTGTGGAAGGGATTTTACTTCTAGGGACCATAATCAAGTCTGTCGAGTTTGGGAGATATTAAAATAAGAAGAAAATGTCATGCAGTTTGGATTTATAGTGATGTTTTCACCTCTAGTTGGACTGAAAACATGTGTAAGCATATTTCTTTGTCAAAACGATGTTATTTAGCGAGCAAGTATGGCTTGCGTCATGCTTTCTATATACATATGATACTTCATTATAATTTTATGGTAATTCATGTAAATCTAATTTTATTTTAGAATAACCAAATGGGCCTGAAGTCCTGTGTGTCTTTGTAACCAATCACCTGAACGTTATTGTAATTTGTATCCTGTATCACGCGATGTAAAACTGAGGCTGTTCGGAGGCCGCTCCCCGGCCGTTATTAGAAATACACCTAACGCGTGTTGGAGTCGAACTGTGTGGATGCGAATTACTCCGCCTACAGAAGGTATTTTCTTCCACACCATCACGATGAGTGAGAGTGTATTGTTACACACTACAGCAGACAGAAGGATGGAGCAGTAAGATAATGAGTCTGATTGACAATGTGGGGTAAAAGAAAGCTGCAATGAGTGCCAGCTACGCTGGGATTCACTACTCGTCGTGATTATACGCATTATTCATCATTATGTAAATCAGACTGCAGCAGCTTTCAGGAATCTCACTCAAACTCATCACTCAGCTACGAGGAGGTCCGCAGTGCTGAACAGAAAAACATGATGCAACTGATGTATACACAAGATATTAAGTAAAATATTAACACGTTTTACAAATAACTTTGTACTTCATGAGCATTAACAAACAACAACATGGTGATGTGATGAGTAGGAGAGGGTTTTTGTACCGGAGTCAGACATCGAGCTCGTCCTCATGGTCGTCTCCTTCTCCAGCTGAATGTCTTGAAGTGCAAATATGGATGTAGCTGAGAGAGAGCGAGAGAGAGAGAGAGACACACACATAGCTTCAACCTGGTCTTACACCAAATCACATTCATCATAGCCATTTCTCTGGCACTGTGTGTGTGCGCGTCATTCTATTTCCCTTAGTGCTGCTCTGAATCTGTGAATGTTGTAACTCAGTAAAGGAGGCGTGGCCTCTGTGTGTCACTCAGAGAAAGAGGCATGTCCATTGAACCGGTCAGTCACAGTGAAGACGACGTGGCATGTGTGTGCTCCACTTGTACTGGGAAGTTAAGTCGGAAACATCAACTTGAACACCCTCTGAATTGGGATTTCTGACTCGGAAAGTTGGAACCACCTCCCCAACCCCGACTTCAAAATCCAAGATGGCTGCTCCGCGCATCAACAATAAGTGAAAGCAGTAATACCGTTTTGTATTATTATAAGACACTTCTGTAAAACAATTGTACACAGTGTTGTCAGACATCTAGCTGAACATATTGCTACAGTGTTTTAGCATGCACAAAATACTCAACTGGTATTGGTTTTCCGAATTGCCGTACTGGAACGTGGTCAACAAGTCAGAAAACCAATCCCAGCAATTTGCAATACCAGCTCTGACTTCTGAGGTCAATGGAACACAGTGCCAGCCCCAGTGAAGGAGGCGCGGCCCCTTGTGCCCATCAGAGCGGCCTGTGATCCAGTCAGTAACACTTTCTTTGAACGTTGTTTTTCAATTAAGATGCATTTTACAGAGCACACTGAATCGACTTCTGATACCCCCCCAATTAACACCGTCAGGCTGGAATCTCCCATAACCCCCAACGTTCACATTAGTACTAGTCCAGGTGTACATGCATCTGGAAAACTGATCAGAGAGACCACAGAAAGAGTAAAGGAAACACACTGAATAATGCAGTTGTTGAGAATGTACGTGTGTGTGCGCGCACGCACACATGCACTTACTATCAGGCAGTGTGAGAACTCTCTCTCCCAGACAGTGAAAGTACGAGTGTCTCATCGCTTCCTCTGCAGATATGCGCTTCTTTCCTTCAAACTGGAATATCATTGCAGTAACACACACACACACACACACACACACACACAGTATAAATAATGCAGAACAAACAACAGACTATAAAAACATGCCGACTAAAGCAGCAAGTTATTGAAACACTACTTAATATAATTAACTACACAAACACAGCCTGTTAAAATCATAGAGCAGTTTATCATCAAAGGAAAGCAGAGATAATCCAGGAGGTGTTTGCTGTGGGTCAGCAGCGTTGGAGTCTGTTAGCAGCCAAACACACACTACATCAGAAGTTCATTCAAACAGGAACCTGATTAATTAGATTAGTGATGATTTCAGTGCTGTATTGCTCATTGGCGTCTAGAAACTCTTTCTGGACTATTTTCACTCTGAAGTGCCGTACCTGCAGCAGTTTGGACAGCAGGTCCACGCCGTCATTGTCCAGCCTGCAGGAACGAAATAGACAAACAGATACAGAGATCAGGACAGACAGACAGACAGACAAGGTGGGAATGCTGTGTAGCTCAAAATTTAATGGAAGAATTAAGAGGAAAATCAAATTTCCAGCTTAACATTAACCCTGAGTTTCGTCCATCAGCTGAGACACGTTTCCTGCCTGACGTTCGCTTCGGAGCTATAAACAGCTAACAAGTAACATGAACAAATTCTACTATGTAGCTGAATGTTTTAACTATATGAACGCAATTTGGTATCACTCCAAATCCCTGGATCTCGCCTCCCAAAGTCTGAGGGCAAGAATGTACCAGAAATTTGAAAGGTCACTCAATATAAATACAATTTTCATGCTATTTAAAAAAAAAAAAAAGCCCACACATTTATGTTCAGTAAAACTTAGCACTTTGTGGTTGGTGTAGCAGTGGAACAGAAATCTTTTCTGTAGAAAAATGAAGTGGGAATATACTCTGGAAGGGACACTAGTCCACCACACACACATTCACCCAGGGAAACTCAACAAGAACGCGCAAAACTCCACCCAAACAGGAACTGGAGCTCAGAATCTAATCATTTGGAGTTCTGAAATGCCACCTGCTATGCCACCATGTCACCTATTTAAAGGCACATGTAGTCTTGACTGCCAACTATGTGGGGGAAAAAGTAATATGTTACAGGTCAAAAAAATTTCAACAGGTTTTTTTTGGACCTGGGTTAAAAAATTTTTTTAAACCTAGTTCATAATTTCCAACCTCAGTAAAAGTTTGGATTATCTAAGATCCTTAAAAGGGATTTCCCCATCACTTCTTTCATCTCTCTCTCTCTCTCTTTTCCATCCACTTCCTCTGTCTACACCTACCCCATACTTCCTCGTCTCTCTGTCTACCTACTCCTATCGACCCAATTAGCATTTTTTAAAATAGCTTTTTTTCATACTTAACCAAGATTCGAATTCGGAACCTTCTGAGTCTTAACCACTAGACCAGCGATGACTGCAATGGAAGGAGTGATGTATACATTTTGAATTTATTAACGAGTCCAGTCTTATTATGTCATCAAGTAGTTTAAAATACAAGGTCTTCCCAAAGCCTAACCCTAGATACAGTAAATCTCCCTAATACAAGTAGCAAATTATGAACTGGGTTAAAAATTCTAACCTCGGTTTAAAAATTCCACCTGACCTACAATTCTGACCTGTAACATGTGCAAGATGTTTTTTTTTTTCCAGGATCATGGAATGAGTTAACATCTAGTGATGTTTGAGAGAAACATCTTGTCAAATTGGTCATATTTTAAGTAATTTATAAGGGAATTCCTTTGGTATGACTATTCCTTCTTTTGACTGAATCAAAAGTGTTGCGTGTTCCTGTGTTGGAATGTTCGCCTGTAACTTGCATCATCATCATCATCATCATCATAGCAAGAGCTTGCTTGAAAAAGATATTTAATCTCACATGTGACTTCCCTGGCCAAAGAAAGGTTAAAATAAGAAAAACCTCAATTTATTTAAAGGAAATGAATCGTAAAATATTAATTTACTTGTAATTAAAGGTCCCCTTGCAT
>JAPFFA010000002.1:54264682-54275649 GCA_026153275.1 Sciades herzbergii | reverse complement strand
ATTTGTATCTGCATGATTTTATGCATTGTGCTGCTGTCAAGGGATTGGCTGATTAGAGAACTGCATCAAACAGCAGGTGTATGGGTGTTCCTAATAAAGTGGCCGGTGAGTGTACATTGGCATTAATAATAATCAACTATATATATATATATATATATATATTTTTTTTTTTTTTTTTGTACAGCATTATACCACAGTGCTGTCGTATTCTTGATTCTGATTCGTCGGAAGCTGTTGATTAATTTTCTATAACAGCAGTTCTGACAATGGTTTTGGCTGCAATGCGAATCACAGATTTATATTAGATAGGATGGATGGATGGATGGATGGATGGATGGACAGATAGATTAATGCACTCATTCTAATATGTTATTGTTTCTGTAGTAACAACATACACAGATGCTTCACATAAACAGATCTAAAAAAGAGTATGTAATTGCTGTAGAGATCTTTAACATATTTGGAAGGAGTCTCCAGTGTCAGTCCTCTGTAACAGTTAGATGTAAGCTTTTTAAAAATTTCAAGACATGGACAAGTGTTCAGGATGGAGGGCTTTGTGTTTTATGGTTTCTTGGTTATGCAACAAGCTACATTTCTTTTTCTGACTAACTTCAAGAGAGAGAAAAGGTGAGGGAATGATTGTTTATAGCTGCTGTAGCATAACTGATAACAGGAACTAACTTGCTTCAGGGGCATGCGTAATTGTCAGTGGTGGATTTAGTTACGGGCGACACGGGCAGCCACCCAGAGCAACATCTTGCCGGGGACAGCACAGGCACTAACACACAAAAAAAAAAAAAAATCCAAATTTTATGATTTGCGCAGTTGTTTTTCTGTCATTCATTTGCTCATCACATCAATGATATCATGTCACTTTATGGGTCAGTTAACCTGTCGGAGTGGTGCCTTGGGTCTAGTTTGTGAGCCAGGAAGCCAGAACACTTCCTGGTCCCCCACTCAGAAATATGAGCTATAGAGGGAGGGGGACAGGGTAGGTTGACCTATGACCTCAGGTCTTGCCACCGGAAGCCTGAGGTAGGGGGAACAGTGGAATCCTTTAAATAGTACACCCAGTACTAATGCAGAGTAAAATTTACTCACATGACGAAATTATATTAAATAAACTACAATTCATTCATAAGACTGTGAGTATCTAGTTTCACAGACATACTGCTGCATTTTTTTTCTGGTTTGTACAAAATCTTTAAGAATAACATAAAACCAGTCTCCACACCAGCAAGGTGGATTGGTTTAGTCTTGACTCTGTTGACAGTGTTGGGTGATGGGTATATAGTGATGCTGAAGCAGAGGTTCGCCCAGAGTGAGGTAATATACGTAGGATAAACAATATGCTAACAATATTGCATGCTATCAAACCAAATGAATGAAACTCACTAGAAGGGAATAGAATACATGTTTTTATTCCATCGAAAAAGTGTCCTGTATGTATAATAATTTCCGATATTTCACTCTGATGACGTCACTCCCTGGAGAATGAGCTTTGAATATGGTTTACAGTATTGCACATTGTCAAGACAACATAACGTCACATGTCGGAGATGTAAAACTTTTGCGCTAGCAAGCAAAGGTGACAATTTGTAAACAAACATAGCCACCAGGTTTGCTTCGTTAAAAACAGAAGATTTTGAGAGAATTTTGGCTGCCAGCTCACTCTGCTGTGTGTAACTATCAATGTTGATTTTAAAAGTAATGAAGTAAATTACACAGGGAAATGAATACTTAAGTATGAGTGAAAAATACTGTGGCAAAGAAGAGTCTGGAGACAGAAATCTTAGTTTATTGGTTGTGAGCCTGTACTAGGAGCTCTCAGTAGCACTGGCTTGACTGTGCTAGCGTTGGCCTTCGCTAACACTATTGATGAACACTGGCTGGAAGGTAACTGGACTGCCGTGCTAACAGCACTGAGTTATGGGTAAGCTAGTGTTGGCCTTAGCTAACACTCTTGCTCAATGCTACACTGGCAAGAAGGTAACTGGACTGCCATGCGAACAACACCGAGTCACGGGTAAGCTAGAGTTGGCATTCAAGAATGCTGATAGGAAGAGAGTGTGTCTGCATAATAATAATAATAATAATAATATTGGCTGGCTTTATGCATGGTATATCAGATATATTCCATTCAGCTAGCATGATACTGAACTCATCTTCGACTCATTCAGTATCATGCTAGCTGAATGGGATATATCCAATATACCACTCAACACCATCCATCCATCCATTATCTGTAGCCGCTTATCCTGTCCTACAGGGTCGCAGGCAAGCTGGAGCCTATCCCAGCTGACTATGGGCAAGAGGCAGGGTACACCCTGGACAAGTTGCCAGGTCATCGCAGGGCTGATCAACACCAGCCAATATTATTGAAATATGTCACTACAATCTGTGATGCATTTCGTATGAATAATACAAGTTTTTCAACATGAGAAGATAGACTTCATATCTTCAAGCCAGCATGTAATTTTCTTTTTATTATATAAACACACTCACAAACAAAAACTATGCAAATTAATCAAAACAATTCATCAATGTCCTCATGAATGAAGATATTGGAAAATATGTTACTCAATATCCCGGATGTAGTTTGTATGAAAAATACGAGTGGCACTTATATATGATTCTATGTGAAATAATTAAACTTCCTGCTGTTTTCCACTCAAAAATCATCTGTGTATAGGTCAAGCAGAAGTTGTCAAGTAAGACGTTTTTGTAAATTATATTTTAATTGGCAATAAACCCAGTTCTAATTCTAATGTAATACAATGCATTGATATCTGTTAACTTATAACCGCAATTCCAAAACGAACCCTAAACACACCATATTTTTTGCCACCATATTCCTCTCCTTTGTACAAAAGCATGAAAGCTGATCGCATGCCTGTGTGGAGCCAGAGCGGAAAGTGAGTAGATTGCTATATTTAGCAGCCCTGGTGGGTCATTAGAGCTGCTGTGGGGCTAAATTTAGACCTGGACCCACACGGCAGAACCGGACGTCATGGAGACACGGTAACTGACAGCCCCTGACCCTTGCAACCACTTCCTATTGCTTCCACTATTGTCTGTCTGATTAAAATAGAAGGTTAGAAATGAGATAAGACAGTGAATATTTGTACACTATTATGCACAATGGTTAAGGTGTGTGCGTGCCAAGTGTGAGCTGCCAGGCGTCTGCCTCTGTAGCTGCTTCTCTGCAGCAGTTCGGAGCAGTGTGTGTGAATTATTGAGCAGATGGCTGGTTTGAGCAGGGAGAACGCTGTTGCGGAGTATCACATGTCAGCCCCACTTATAACCTTCAGCTTTACATGCACTCCAAAAGGGCTTCTCCTCCGGCATCCACACACACCAGCTCATCATACGTTTCTGCACTCTGCACACGATTCGGCCCTGAAGGGAAGAAGGAAGGGCGTAGCATTGGAAATAGGAGAATGTTTTAAAATGAGGATTCAAATAAGCATTATTAAATCCATTGCATCAGTGTCAAGATCGGAACGAAAAAAAATATTAGTATGTCCTGTAGGTCTCACACCTATACGTAGCCTGATGTGTTTTTTTCCCAGCTTAGTTATCCCGTCTGTCAAGAAAGGTGTCAGTTCTTGAGATGGTCCAATTACATGAGCATCCTGAGCCACAGGGAGCTGGAGAACAGACAGGATTATTGACATGTCCCTGGCTGCATTGTTTTCTACCTACGTTAAGATGGCTGCTGCTCAATTGCTTTCAGTAATGGGCTTTCTCAACATGTGGACATGTGCAGGAGCTCGATAAGGACGTTGCTTGCCAAGCACACCTGCTGAGCTGATGAGGAGACTATGGAATTGTCCATGACTGCCAATCACTGAAGGTTTGCCTGCTTTGAAATCAATTGCAACGTCAGTTCCTGAGATAATGTTATGCCTGCGTGTACGGCATCCTGGGAAAAGCCTTTATTTGAGACGTTTTCTACTGTACACACTTTACCTTTTGCCAAAACCTCACACACAAGTAAAGTTTTAGAATTACCTCCAAAAATGAAAAGGAGAAATTTGTAATTAAATAAATCATTCTGTTGAAATTCCACTGATAGACACCTCACCTTCCTTTTCATTTCTAACTTAATCTACTTTTGGAAAAAAACGTCATCATCATGCTGAGAAATTTTCGAACGTGAGATGACTTCCACTTTGATTATCAGCATCATCCACATCAGTCTCTTTGTAGTGAAACAGTCACTTATGGCATTTAAACAGCCTAATCGTCATCTATTCACTCACCTGATATCTGGTCATGCCCACATCGGTGAGGAAATCTATACTACTAAAGGAAGGCTGTCTGTCTGTCTATCTGTTCACCTATGCAAATCGACACGGCTGTACGCACATACTCCATATCCATTAAATGTCCACATGGATTGGTGACACGCCAGAGGGGCCCAGGACATCCATCCATCCATCCATCCATCCAGGCAACAGTGCTATCTGTAACCGCTTATCCTGTGCAGGGTCGCGGGCAAGCTGGAGTCTATCCCAGCTGACTACAGGCGAGAGGCAGGGTACACCCTGGACAAGTCACCAGATCATCGCAGGGCTGACACATACAGACAAACAACCAATCACACTCACATTCACACCTACGGTCAATTTAGAGCCACCAATTTAGAGCCAAACCTGCATGTCTTTGGACTGCGGGGGGAAACCGGAACACCCAGAGGAAATCCATACAGACACGGGGAGAACATGCAAACGCCACACAGAAAGGCCTCCATCAGCCACTGGGCTGGAACCCAGGACCTTCTTGCTGTGAGGTGACAGTGCTAACCACTACACCACTGTGCCACCTGGGTCCAGGACAACATTTTCAATTTTCCAAAACATGGTATTAGTGTTAATCCAACACATTATTCATTTCCCATAGGCTACATGCTCACGCTAACACACTGCACGCAGCCTCGGCGGGGAATCCCCTCTCCCACTCACCTAAGAGTTTCAATTGAACAGGACCTCAAAGAGCACCATTCAGAGGAAATCAGGTTCACGGGTAGTAACTGCTAACTAGGGATTCATTGACTTACGTCTATTCTATTGACTAATTTTCATAGATTATTCAAGCATTTCAAAACATTTTCCATTGCTATCTGTACAGAATGTGTAAGTGTTCTTCAGTGTTTTGATGATGATGATGATGTGACAGTTTGGGAGCACTGTCAACATTTTGAGGATTTTGGTCAGTTTTAGGCCAAATGACTGTTTCTAACACTCATGTTGTTGATCCCGATGACCATAAAAAACATGGGCAGTGCAATGTGTCGAAAAAGTGAAGCAACTATGGGTCTAGCACCCCTGTTGGCTGGCTGCAGTATAAAGTGTAGCACTACCCATCCCTGTGTGGATCAATGACAAAATAGCCTATTTTTCTTGTTGCTTTTCTCATCTAAACTGTATTTTGAACATTACATTAAGTCAAAGCCCCTCCTGTGCCAGGACCTGGTCTTCCCAGGTAGTCTCCCATCCCAGTACTAACCAGACCCTTAAGGTGCACTGGATGGCACCGATCTCCGTTTCTATAGCCCTCGGCCCTTGCCTGTTACATAGCTGGGGTTACAGTGGAGGGCCAGTCCTCTGATAACCACGAGAGTTTGACTCCCTACTCACATCTGTATTGTGGCATGCCTCACCAGATGGCAGTAAGTACCATTTTTATGATGGTCTTTGGTATGACCTGACCTTGAGTAGAACTCATGATCTCCCGGTCAAAAGGACACGCTAACCAGTAGGCCAACTCGCCGTATGAACATTATATCACATTACAAGAATTTAGCAGATGCTCTTATCCAGACTGACATATCCAGAGCAGCCTGGGGAGCAGTTGGGGGTTAGGTGCCTTGCTCAAGGACACTTCAGCCACTCCTGGTGGTCCAGGGAATCAAACCAGCTACCTTTTGGTCCCAAAGCTGCTTCTCAAACCATTAGGCCATGGCTTTCCTCCATTTTTATTTTCTCCCAGAAATTACTACCAAATGAGTAGATTTATCTGATTTTGAGTCTCATCCCTGCTGCGCAAACTCTGGCTCCAAATTTGACAACATGATGGAGGAATTTTAGTTTCATATCTCTAGAACAGAACAGAATGGGGGTGACACAGTGGTGTCGTGGTTAGCACTGTTGCCTCACAGCAAGATGATTCTGGGTTTGAGCCTGGTGGCTAACGGGGGCCTTTCTGTGTGGAGTTTGCATGTTGTCTGCATGGATTTCCTTTGGGTACTCTGGTTTCCCCCACAGGCCACAGACATGCAGGTTAGGTTAATTGATGGCTCTAAATTGACTGCGAGTGTGAATGTGAGTGTGAATGGTTGTTTGTCTCTATGTGTCAACTTTGCGATGATTTGGTGACTTATCCAGGGTGTACCCTGCTTCTCACCCAAATAGTCAGCTGGGATAGGCTCCAGCTTGTGCACGACCCTGCACAGGATAAACGGTTACGGATAATGGATGGATAGAATGTCATGGAGCCACGTGGTCCTTATTTTTTCAGTCGTTGGCTGGTACTAAAATGGCTGCTTACTAAGTGTGATCTGTGCAGGCAGACAAGGCAAACTTACAAAGTCGACGAAATAAAAACATTTCCACTTCATTGTGGTAAAAAAAAAAATTTGTTTTCTTAAATCTGAGGTTTCAAAGTACATTTCTGGCTGTTTTCCAGAATTCAGCCACAGCTACATCAGATGGGTTTTTCCCAGACCACCACACAAAAATCTTACAGAGCTCTTAGAAACATTGCCTTGCAAAAAGAAAGAAAGAAAGAAAAACCCTTTGTATATGAAACGACCTCTAGGTATGTTCCTGAAGGTTTCCCTGACTGAAACTGTATCAGTATGAAAAGGAAAAAAAATTGGAAGATGCATCTTCTCCTTCAGTTAGCATTCTTCCACAGCGTGATGGAGATTCTCCACCTGGCAGGAAACATGGAGAGGGGTTTTGTTGTTGTTGTCTTTCCTTAAACTGCTTAGACACAATCTGTATCTTCTGGTCAGTCAGCAGAAATCTGGTACAGACTGAGTGCTGCTGCAAGAGCCACGCTAACACACATATTTATGGCCATCTCAGTCGTCTACTGCCAGATCTCTCTCTCTCTCTCTCTCTCTCTCTCTCTCAGACACACACACACACTGTTCGGCATGCACACAGATGTGCGGCATCTTCACAGCTGGCCTCAAATGCCCTGAAACAGAGTTCAAGCCTCTTGCAGTTCCACAGCAAGAGAAGTTAGAGTTGTAAATGTAAAAGGAGCTCAACAAGACTGTTTTTCAGTACAAATGAAATGAATTGATAATGGATTGAAAATTAAGACTTGTCAAGAAGGTGGAGTTAAAAATTAAATTAAAGCACATAGTAAACCTACAGCTACAAGGTGCATTTTTTCAGCTCTTCCCCTTTCCTTTCCTGCTCAATCTCCTCACTCCTGCAAAGCATCTCCTTGCTGCTCCTTAATGATGGAGGAGGAGGATGGAAGCATGTGTATTGAATTATGGAGGTGTGAGAGATGGGGGAGGGTGTCTGTGATGCTGCGGGATGTAGATCATCTTCTACTTCCACTCTGTAAGTGCTTCAATTAGTGGTTAGAGCTATGAGCATGTCCATGAAATCAGCACTACAACTCCACCCTTGGGGAGAGCAGGTGAAAGAAGAGAACGTGGTGGTCATGTGGAAGATTCTGCAGATGTGTGTGGTGCGGTCTGGAAAAACCATATAGATATAGTTCTGAAGATTACTTCTGTTCCTACAGTGACATACGGTACCAGTCAAAAGTTTGGACACACCTTCTAATTCAGTATTGTTGGGTTTTTTTAATTAATTAAAAGTCACTTCTTGTCTTAAAGTAATGATGGATGTTGTTTCTCTTTACGTAGTTGAGCAGTTCTTGACATAATATGGATTACGACAGTTGTGGAATAGGGCTATTTACTGTATATTTATTATTATTCATTTGCGCTAGCAGCAGTGACACAAATTGCTACTCTCACTCAGGAGCTTTCTACCTTATTCCTATTATTATTATTATTATTATTATTATTATTATTATTATCCTAACGTTTTTAGGACGCTGTTTCTACGTCAGTTTTCAACCAATCATCACCATTGTCACAGTGCAGGCACTTACGGATGTATGCGCAGAAGAGTGACGAGGAGCAAGCAGTAACAGAGCCAACACGAGAGATGAGAATCATAGTCGTAGAACTAGCGAGGGTCAGGTGATCGGCAAACAGTGTTAAGGGGGAAAGACAAAGAGCGAAAACGGAAAATAGAGAAGCAAGAGTCAGAAGAACGAGAGTCAGTCAGAAAACAACAAGGCTTGGTATGAACTGATATAGGCAGAACGATACTTCGCAATGGAGTGGTGTGAGAGAGAGGTTTATATAGGCAAGGGGACTAATTGGAATGATGAGTGACAGCTGAGTTCAATAATCGGAAGACAGAGGGCGCTGAGAAAGAAAGAAAGAAAGAAAGAAAGAAAGCACAACTTCTGGGGCATCTGGGGCAGTGAACACACACACACACGTGAGCAATGAGCACACACATGTACCCAGAGCAGTGGGCAGCCATGCTAACAGCGCCCGGGGAGCAGTTGGGAGTTAGGTGCCTCGCTCAAAGGCACCTCAGCCCAAGGCCGTCCCATATTAACCTAACCTGCATGTCTTTGGACTGTGGGGGAAACCAGAGCACCCAGAGGAAACCCACGCAGACGTGGGGAGAACATGGAAACTCCACACAGAAAGGCCCTTGCTGGCCACTGGGTTCAAACCCAGAACCTTCTTGCTGTGAGGCAACCGTGCAAACCACTACACCACCGTGCCACCCACAGTGTCCATGAGTTCTGGGGAGTGTAGTCCATGGTGTCCATGTTTGTAGTTTGGACAGTTTCAGCAGGTTTAGTGACACACATGAAGAATACCTCTGGGCTGAATTACATTGCGATTACTTTTGGTGCTGATCTGGATCACTGATCCGGAATGATCCATGAAAAACGGGATTTTTTTCAATCACTTATAACTCTGTCAGTTTTCATCATTTTTTCAGTTTTTTTTTATTTTGTTCAGGGCAACAAGGCACAACTTTTCCTCACTAAGCATCATTCTCTATCTCTTACCGTTCTGGATCTAGTTCAAGAAACTAGTCAACTAATTAACTTTTGACGAGACACACCTGTTAACTGAAAAGCATTCCAGGTGACTACCTCATGAATCTGGTTAAGATAATGCCAACAGTGTACAAAGCATCATCAAGGTAAACGATGGATACTTTGAAGAATCTAAAATATGAAACATATTTGGGTTTTAAACACTTTTATG
Organism: Sciades herzbergii; assembly: GCA_026153275.1. Taxonomy (NCBI): domain Eukaryota; kingdom Metazoa; phylum Chordata; class Actinopteri; order Siluriformes; family Ariidae; genus Sciades; species Sciades herzbergii. Next base: position 54,266,312 of record JAPFFA010000002.1, on the reverse strand, counting down.
TTTCCCACATAATTCTGAAGGTATCTTGACCATGCACTTGCCTCCAAACTGCAAAAATAGTCAGAGGGGATTTCACTAGCTCTTTACATAACTGCAGCTAAATTGGTTTGCCTGACCACCACTTCATTCACCGCAAGCAAAAAAGTCACGTGACTGAATACAACCTATGAGTGAGATCAGGCACTTGCGTTAGGTGCAAAGCCGTGAATTGCAGTCGGCATTCCATTTCATCCCAAAGGTGTTCAATGGGGTTGAGGTCCAGGCTCTGTGCTACTGGAACAGTTTTGTGTTCTTCAGTTCCAGTGAAGGGAAATCATAATGCGACAGCTTTATTTGTCATCCAAGACAATTACGTGCTTTCAACTTTGTGGCAACAATTTGGGGATGAACTACAGATGGGTGTAATGGTCAGGGTTCCACAAGCTATTGGCCACATGTATGTGTCTGTGCAGATGTGATATGGTTATCTGGTAGGTCACTTTAAAACCCTCAGAGAAAAGTTGAGCTGAGTTGGCTGTTTAGATGACGGTTGGAGGATGCGGCTGTCCACTTGCCTGAACACGGGGGAGAGAAAGTTGTGTCAGCAGGCAGGAAGATGGATGACATCTAAAGCAGACAGAAGCTGAGTCTCAGAGCTTCACTGGGTGTGTCCATTACACACTCATCCCTGGTGCGCTTTCTTTCTTTGCTTTCACTCGATCATCTTCCTTTCAATCAGCTTTCCTTCCAAAACCAGTTCTGTGATGCAGCCCGGCATGAAGCTGAGTTATAATTAACACCCTGAAATTAAGTATCTTCCGATAACAATACATTCACTGTAACATAAGTGTTACAATTTGAACATCTGTTTCATTAGATGACAGTTCATACTTTTTACATGTTAGTTCTTGTTATCCCTTATCTTATAGCAACTACAAACAGTTCCTTTACCAGACTCTTTTTTTCCTTTATCTCAAAGATAATTAAACACAGTTTGTTACCAAGTAAATTGAATACACAGTGTACTCTTTCTTTTCCTGTGACAAGAAACATACTGAGCATTACAAAGCACTGATACTGGAGACTCCTTCCATAAATGTCTCCTTATCAATGATTATGCATTGTCTTTGTTAAATATTAATATGCTTTTTCTCTGTTTATTATAGGCTTAGATTATATGGAGCATCCACCATGCTGTGAATGATTGTTACTATAGAAATGATAATGTATTAGAACTAGAGCATTAATATAAACCTGTGATTTGCTTTGCAGTCCAACCTACTGTCAGATCTGCTGCTTCCTTTCTTCCTTCCTAGTCAGGAGCTTGTTGGTCAAATCTTTCGACTACACTGCTTCTCCAGTCATCTCTGTCTGTTGCATAATGATAAATCTCATCTATGCTGAGGCTGGTGATTTCTTGCATGTTTTTGACAAAAGTTAGTCAAGGTCTTCCTCTCCTATTATGGCCTTGCATTGTTGTATACTGCTGGGTTTCAGTCACGTGACTTTTCTTAGCCATTTTACCAGAAGTGAAATAGCTGGTGGTCTAAACGGCTGCCGTAGTGCAAACAACTAGTGATGACTTATCAGAGTACGCTCGTAATCTAGAAGCCACTGCTCGCTTTAGATATATTCAGAAGATTGCTATGTG
>JAPFFA010000002.1:53622182-53632393 GCA_026153275.1 Sciades herzbergii | reverse complement strand
TCAGCTGGGATAGGCTCCAGCTTGCCTGCGACCCTGTAGAAGGATAAAGCGGCTAGAGATAATGAGATGAGATGATAGAGTGTAAGACAAATAATAACAATCGAAAGCATACAAATTTGAGTTTTAAATTATATTATAGCCGTGTTCTGTTTTATATCACAATTATCGGTTAAATCGAAGATTTATTGATTTACTTATTGATTGATTTAACAGTGCAGATATTATTGTTTCTGTGAATTGTATAACAATAACAGAATTATCAGGGATGGGATCTGAAGTCAAAAAGAAAGAAGGAAGCATTTCTGTTTAATATTTCCATCGGGAACATGAGCTTATGACAGAAATCCTCTTAAGAGGCGTAGCACTCAAATATTGTTTTTTTATTATTATTATTTGTGTAACCCGTACACAAAGCCTCTTAGTGTTTTCAGTGTTATTATAATTTAATGTATTGCCTGAGAGAGCTAAAGGTTTCTGTCAAGCAATATTCCTCATGCTCCTGACTAAATGCTTTTTTTTTTTCTTTCCTGCATTTTAGCCACTGCCCAAGGAGCCATCTTAAAGGATATCAGCCGAGAGGAGGTGAGGACATCTGCACTGGCATCAAGCAGTGCTTCCTACAAAGTGTCTGTGAAGGTTCTCAGTCATCCAGGTCATCGTAAACCGTAGTGGCTAAAGAAGGCAACTGGACTTGCTTGAAATTCTTGAAGATGTTTCACCTCTCATCCAAAAGGCTTCTTGAGTTCTGTCTGACTAGTGGGGAGTTTCAGATATTTATCCTGTAGTGGACCAAAAGCAACCCTAAGGAGAGTCGTTGAGGTTACATGGGTCGTTGATGCTCTCAGCCATCCTGTAGGTTGTTTGGGCCACTGGAGGCTGGGTATGAATGGTGTTAGCAGCCTAGAGGGTCATTAGGGTGATCTGTGGATTGTTGGCTCTCTCTGCCATCACGTGAGTCATTGAAGTCAGCTGACTCTTGGTGTGGATGTGTATTCACACCCAGCCTCCAGTGACCCTAACACCTACAGGATGGCTGAGAGGGTCAATGACCCATGTGACCTCAAGGACTCTCCTTAGGGTTGCTTTTGGTCCACTTGAGGATAAATACCTGAAATGAAACTCCCCACTAGTCAGACAGAACTGAACAAGCCTTTCAGATGAGAGGTGAAACGTCTTCAAGGACTTCAAGCAAGTGCAGTTGCCTTCTTTAGCACATACGGTTCCTACAAAGTGAAGTTTCTCTTTCTTTTAGCATTCATTCTGAGTAATCAAACGTAGTACAAATCATTACAAAGTTTTAACAGCACTGTGATAGAGTTCAGCTTGTAAAAAAAATTCAAATAAATTTTAGAAATGAAAATAATATTTGAATTGACTCCAGCTAATGTGCCAGGTTTGTTGATTTTCTCACAACACAAATGTTTCACCTGGCTAACAATTAGTAAGACCACAGCTCGTGCGAACAGTGAATGATTTATCAGAAGCTTTAACAAGCTTCATGTGAATGAAAAACAATGCGATGGAATTGAAAACATAGCTAGCTGGTTCCACTATCACTTCCTAATTAGTGGTTAAAGGGATCCTCCAGCGGATTTATTCTCAAACTTATTTTGAGTAAAAGTAGTCGCAGATTTCAAACTTTCATTTTCGGAGACCAAATAATGTTTGAGAAAAATTAATTTGCTTTAAAATGCCAGATGGGCTTGATGTATGCGATGACATCAGGTAGCGGTCACTTGGAGCAACTCAACTGTTTATATTCTCTGCTCTGTTTACATCGTAGTTTTGCTAGTTTTACAAGTATTTACCGAATTTATCAATTTTTAAATAAGTATGCCTGATTGTGTAGCATATAAATGCCACAGTGATGCTAAAAAGAAAGCACAAGCTGGAACTAGACTGCATTTCCGCAGAGAAAATGCAAAGTGTGCTTGATCAGCTGGAACAAAGGGCCACTAACAAACTGGATCAGACATGGCACTTTGTGCTCTAAAACCTTTTTTTTTTTACATGATCTACATGGTGCTGGGTAGATTAACAGAGATTGTGGCATGATTTAAAACAGATTTAAGAGCGCGAGGCGGGCAACATGACACGACACGAAGTTTTTCTCCCAAAACTCCATTCATTTGAATGGGGGAAAAATGAATGGAAGTGAATGGGGGGAAAAGGGATGAGTGAAAAGAGAGGAAAAGACGAGTGCAGGTCAGAACCGGTTGTATGTATGTGTCAGGGGAGCTGGCCTGAGGTATCGCATGAGGTTTGGTGGGTCTCCGATGGAGCGTGTCCGAGCAGGACGGTTTGATTCGTGAGCCCCATTCATTCTCTATGGGAAAAAAATGACAAGAACGAGAGAACAGGTGCGTCTATCCAAAAGCTGTATACAAGCGCACTACACCGGTTTGGGCCGGACGTGTTAGAGTTGGAACAGTGTCAATATCTTTTTTAAGACAAAGACTTTTCATTTTACAGGTTTCTGTGCTACGCAGCTTATAGACGCTTCACTTGGTGGACTCATGGCTACTTGGGGAAAACAGGAAGGAGAGTTAGTCTCCTCACCGTTAGTCGAGAACATGTGACCTAGCTGAACTGTATCTCTGTGTACCCATACACCGACTACATATACTAATCCATTATTCATCCGTCATTTTTTCCCCCCAATTGTAAAGTGACCTTGGGTGTAAGAAAGGCGCTATATAAATTGAACTATTATTATTATTATTTGGAATTAACAGTGTTAATTAAGTAATGTGTTTCTAAACAGATTATAAATACAGATCTGAATAGAGGGAGCACTATCCAGGCTCCTGTGCATAGACCTGAGACCAATTATGAACTCGAGGAAGTTTGAAGAACTGTCAGAGCCTGAATTCACAGACCATGCTGACAGTGCTGGCATTTATGCTGGGTTTTTTTTTTTTCCTTCAGCATTTCCAGTGACGGTGAGGTAGGGTTCATGTCATTTCTTTGTAAAGGCGAAAGAGAAAGAAAGAAAAACATGACCCCTTAAAAAGCAGCATTTTAAAGGGATTTTCATAATAATAATTATTATTTAAACTGATATAGTGCCTTTCTCACACCCAAGGTCGCTTTACAATTACATTACAGGCACTTAGCAGACGCTCTTATCCAGAGCGATGTACAACATACCCAGAGCAGCTTGGGGAGCAGTTGGGGATTAGGTGCTTTGCTCAAGGGTACTTTAGCCATTCCTGCTTGGTCCAAGGAATCGAACCGGCAACCTTTCGGTCCCAAAGCTGCTTCTCCAACTATTAGGCCATGACTTCCCCCCAATTACTCAAAAAAAAAAGTCCACCAAAAGAGGGATAAGATGTAATTCCAGTGGCATCGCTGACCCTAATTCCACTAAAAGGTACACGACTCCTAAAGAAGAAAATGGCGGCACGTGTAGCACAACTGAGGATGAAATAAAAACTCTACTCGAAAAAAAACAAAACCTAAAAATACAAAAAAAAAGCAATAAAATATGGAATAAAAATATTTGATGTTAAGAATGTATATATTTTTTTATTTTTCAAGGATTATTATTATTATTATAGCATTTTTCACTAATTGCTCCTGTCATTTCGCCAGTTTGTTTACATTCTAAGCGGAAATTATTTTGTCGGACATTTTGTATAAAGTTTTTATTTATTGAATTTGCAGAAAATAAAAATAAAAATGTTCCATTTCTCAAAATCCAGTGAATGTGGATAGAATAAACTAGTTATTCCACTCAATCTCGTCACACATGTACGACAACATTGAATGGAATAACTGTTAATTCTATTTTTAGAGTCATTATTCAATTTAGACTTGGTTACAATAAAACCACGCTCCTCTCCCAGCTCACTGACATGCTTGAGTGGAGCACAGCTACAGAGAGCAAAGCAAAGCAGAAATAAAAGTTGAATTCTGATCATTTATCCAGCCGATATTGCTCAGGCAGGTCTGATTAAGCTGTCTTCGGAAGGAGCCACAGGCTCAGCAGCAGGGCTCGAGCCGGATTAGAGGGCACGCGTGGGCCACAGCTACAATGGCAATCCGCAGATGAAGGAGGAGATGACCATCCAGGACGTGACCGGCAGCCTTAAGGCTCTCAGCTGCTCACTGAGTAGCAGCTCAGTCTCAGTAGTCACACTCACACCTTTCACAGGCAGCCCCTTTAGAATCCGCCACAGAGGAGCAGAATGAGACACGGCTGTATTTAATAAGATATATTTACACTCCAGCTGTTGTTTGTCACTGCTCACTTCACGCCGCTCCCTCTGGGAGTTTGCCGGATGGGAAACAGTGTGTTCGCTTCGGCGGGAGAAATAGAGGTGACGTGGGGACATGACGTGGGTTTATATGCGGCTTTAAAGCAATTAGTAGCCGTCAATCAAGGAGAAATGCAGCTGTTTCAGTTCTGTCTTACTGAACAGTAATTGTGATTATTTGCATAAGGATTTTAATGCTTTTCTCAGGATAGTGAACGAGCACGTTCTTTAGGTTTTGTTTTTTAGTTTTTCTTTTTCAGGATTAGTCGGCATACTGAAGTCTGACTGGAACAAATAAATCCAAGATGCTTCCATTTTTTCCACAGTTTGCTATGAGAAGTGAAAAAAAAGTTTGTTATTCCACAAAATTGAGTCGTACATGAGCTAATAGCTATAAACCATGTACGACAAGATTGAGTGGAATAACTGTTTTATTTTATCCACATTCACTGGATTTTGAGAAACGATTTATTTTTTGCAATAAAAACTGGACAAAATGTCTGACAAAATAATTTCTGCTTAGAATGTAAACAAACCGGCGAAATGACAGGAGCAATTTGTGAAAAATGCAATAATAATAATAATAATAATAATAATAATTCTTGGAAAAAATAATATATACATTCTTACTATCAAATACTTTAATTCCATATTTTGTTGGGGTTTTTTTTTGTATATTTTGCGGTTTTGTTTTCGAGTAGAGTTTTTATTTCGTCCTTGGTTGGTTCAGCAAAATGCTCCACCATTTTGTTTTTCTCTACTCAGGGTATATGAGCTGATATCCTCAAAGTAGAGTAGCCAATCAGAGCGTGCGATTGCTCATATCCAGTCAATATGGATAGAATAATATGCTATAGGTTAGTAAGGAGTTTATTCTTTGGCTTTTTTATTTCTAAGATTAAAATAGACACTCATTATAATGAGGCATGACACTGCTTTCAGTCACGCATGCAGAATAAATGGCTAGCGGTTTCAAAAGTGAATTTATTTCTCCACTCGGGTAATGCATGACAAGTGTTCTGAGAAAGCTATAAATATAATCTATATTGGTTTATTTTTCAGCAAAATCATGCTAGATAATGAACAGTTTTTTAAGAAAAGGCGTCTTGGAAAGAAAGTCCAGAATTGCCCACGGGCATTACGGGAAAATTCTGCCCGCCAAGGAACCAATCAGAGTGCACGATTTTACCAGAAGTAGCTTGTGCCATATAAGATTAATTTATAAACTTCATTGGTACAATGAGGTTGGATTTACACTCTACACACCATCACCATGTCATGTCAGTGAGGAAGCTATGGCCTAATGGTTAGAGAAGCAGCTTTAGGACCAAAAGGTTGCTGGTTTGATTCCTTGGACCAGCAGGAATGGCTCAAGTGCCCTTCAACAAAGCACTTAACCTGCTCCTCTGGATAAGAGTGTCTGCTAAAATCCTGTAATGTAGTCCTGTTGTGATAAGAATGATCCTCTTGCCAGATAATATCTGATCAGTCCTGTTTCACTGATAGCAAATTGTGCATAGCAACAAGTATTAATCTTCCACTTACAGAATGCATTTTATGTTTACATGATAAAACGGCCAGTTAGTTCTTGTACAAGACAATCTACAGCACCAGCTCCATGATATACTCTCAGAAGTTTGGAGCATTCCATGCATTATTAAAAAACGATGTGGAAATAAATTCGACATGGCACCGTGTGTATGAGTCGTGTCAAAGCCCATGGCAGCACTTTCTGCATTTCCAGTTTGCCGCAGCCTCATCATCAGAAGACTGATCTCTCCTGATTCGACAGAGAGAAACCCACATGAATCATAGGCAATTACAGACACACAGGAAGAAACGGCCAGGCGGAGAGAGAAATCATAAATATTTATTTGTGAAAAGGTGGATTGGAACGTAGGAACTTCTCAAATTCTGCTCCGATCAGTGAAATTATATTTAAGCCTATTAAAGATTCATTTGGTCAGTCAATTTTACAAATTCCCGCGCTGAATTATTTATTTAAGTGGCAAAACGTGTTCGAAAGACTGTTAGTTTCGTTCCAGGGACTGTAGCTGAATTATAGATTCTCGAGCTGATGTGGGAAATCGGATAATGAGAAACTGCAGGGATTATGCTGGAGACATGCCAGCTCATTGGGTGAGAGCAAACAGAAATTGGTGCATACAGATATTAAAATTATATGAAGTAAAGCAAAAGGAAATGGGGTTGTATCATCATCGTCATCGTCATTGTCATCATATTTGTATCCTGTGCTGTATCTTTTCATATAAATCTTTTAAAAATTCTTCTCTTCTACATCAAAAATTCTCTTCCAGACTCCATCCAGCGAGCTTCCGCTTCCCGTCCTTGCTATAAAATATGACACATGGGGCGTGATGGAATTTTATTGCAAACCGCATGAAAACAAAATAAGCGAGAAGATCAATGAAAATGCAAATGCGAGCTGGAAAAAAGACACGAAGTGCATGCTGCCCGTTTCTCTGTGTCTCCTTTGATCATGACGCGTAGTGTTTTTTTTCTTGCTGTGCTCTCTCTCTCTCTCTCTCTCACACACACACACACACTTTCTCTCTCTCTCTCTCTCTCTCTCTCTCTCTCTCTTTTTATCTGCATGCAGGTCTATTGACATTGACGTAAGCATCGCTGATTCGCAGAAGACATTCATCAGACCAGCACATCTTATCCATCCTCGCATCCCGGAGCTAAATCAAGAGACCCCCACCACCAACCCAGCAGTCTCCTCCTCCTCGTCCTCCTCCTCCTCCTCTTCTTCTACCCTTCCAGGAGCCTGACTCCTCGGACCTGGACAGTCAAGCACTTCCAGCAGGACATTGTGTCCTTCTTATCAGTTTATGATAAGATCATTGGCAAATGATCATTGGTAAACCCCGTAAATCTCAGATTTGCTGGAGAGTATCTCCAAAGTTAAGGCCAAAAGAAGCAAGTCTTTGAAGAACAAGCTGCTGACATGGAGTGGAGGAGTATAACGTAATGTCGTTTGGGATGTTGGATCACCATCCAAAAAGAAAAATGCTCTTGATGATTAACTTCAGACTCTTTTTCCACCGCAGGGATGATCCTATCTTAAAGACAGGAAGTGTTTTGTGTTTTGGACGTCAATTGTATCTCATAAAATACACCGCAAACATACACTGTCTATGACATCATCAAAGGTGACTCACTGACTCTCCTGCTAATGAAAACGGGACGTCTTTGATGGTGTTGATCCCCAGTATTTTCAAGTGTAAAAGACGATCCAGTTGCATCCTGCTTTCCTGAGTCCCTTCACTCTTTGCTTTCAAGGGTCTGTCTCCATAGGATCTTGTTGGGTATATTATTTCGATAAACGCTCCATTTTGCCTGCGAGGCAACATAAGATGAATCCTTTTATATAGATGTGTACGTGTACCGACGGGGTCAGATTGCATCAGCGTTCTGTTGTTTGAACATCCATCATGTACATTTCTCTGCTTCCAGCATCCAAGGAGCGAGAAACATCTTTGCCTCTTTTTTTTTCCCTCTCTTAGCGTATTGTTAAGTTGGTGGCCTGGAAAAATAATAAGCCACACCAGAGAGTGTTTCATTTAAAACGGAGTTACATGATGGACATGAGGATTGTACACAGCAGGTCTAGCAAGCAAAGAAAAACAGGCGAAAAGAAAATGGCCACTTTGAGTGAACAGTAGGTTAGTAATTTATCAGTCTGGAGGGGTAGGAGAGCTCCCTCGGTTGTGAATTTTAATGGTGTTTTATGGTTCCTAATAAAGTCTGTTATGCTTCTGGCAAATATGCAGAGCACAATATCCCTCGCTTCCAATTACTGAGAAACTCAAGGAGAGATTTCAGCCATTCATCATGTCGTACTGTTCCCAGAAATAACAGGAGAATATCTTTTTCTCTCCCTCTCGCTCTCTGTCTCTCAGTCTCTCCCCTCTCTCTTTTTTTACTGTCTATGGTCTTTAATAGATACCCAGATACCCAAGAGATGTGACAAACGAGTTTGTTCTCACAGCAGCATTTAAAACTGAGCAAAAGCACAAGTGCTTTTGTTTCAGCAGGACATAAGACATGCCAAGATAAACCAAAACATTTGACACGGGTCTAAATAGCCTCGAAGTATCACCAAGTTTTTTAAATCGCAGGCAAATCAGGACAGGGCAAATTGATTGGTCTGTTCAAATAGTGTTCCTGCACACATCAAGTAGGAACTAAGTTGAGATTCAGAAAATTATGATTTTAAAAGCATAATGAGGAAACATTAGTCAGTGTTTTGAAACCTTATGTGATGGTGAAGGTTTGGGGTGAGTTCAGTTTGCAAACAAAGCTCGTGTTTTCCAGTCAGTCGACGTCCCAGTCTTCATCGGTAGTCAAAGTTGGAAGAATAAAGCAGGGTTTAAGAAAGAAACCCTGAAAATGAATATTTTAAAACATTAACCAGGATTTAAAGCTTTCTCATGACCCAAGGAACATAATTCACACTTCCAGTTTTGTTCAGTTTTTCTTCTTCTTCTTCTTGACAGGACATTTGGAGGACAGGAGGAGATGGAGGGTTTCAGAAAGAAACCCTGAACAAACTGAAAATTTACATAGAATCTAGAAAAAAGTCTTGAAAAGGTCTGGAATCTTCTCATGAAGAAAGGACGTCACTGAAAGTCTGGGTGTAATTAAATTTCTTTTTCTTCTTCTTCTTTCGGCGGTTCCCGTTAGGGGTCACCACAGCAGATATGTTCTGCATAGGATGCCCTTCCTGACAGAACCCTCCCCAATCTATCTGGGCTTGGGACCATGACTAAGTATGCACTGGTTTGTACAATCCCAATGGATGGGAATTTTACCTAATCTGTATGTCCATAGAGGAATCATGGAGGAAACCCACACAGACACTGGGAGAACATGCAAACTCCACACAGAAAGGCTCTATTGGCTATGAGGTTCGAACCCGGAACCTTCTTGCTGTGAGACGACAGTGTTAACCACTACACCACCTAATTGATTCCTATAAAAATGAAATCATCTTCTTCTTCTTTCAGCTTTTCCTGTTAGGGGTCATCACAGCGGATAATGTCCTCCTGTCCTCCAAATCCAGCCCCTGGGGTTGGACAAGCCAGTGTATTCTTAACTTTGTGTACAGTGGTGTAGTGGTTAGCACTGGCACCTCACAGCAAGAAGGTTCTGGGTTCGAGTCCAGTGGCTGACAGGGGCCTTTCTGTGTAGAGTTTGCATGTTCTCCCAATGTTTGCGTGGGTTTCCTCTGGGTGCTCTGGTTTCCCCCACAGTCCAAAGACATGGGGTGGCCTGACGGTTAGAGAAGCAGCCTTGGGCCCAAAAGTGTAGCCGGTTCGATTCCCAGGACCGGCAGGAACGAACAGCACTTTCCCCTCCCTTTGTATCATGGTTGCTTGAGCAAGGCACCTAACCCCCAACTGCTCCCTGGGTGTTGTAGCATCGCTGCCCACTGCTCTGGGTATGTGCTTCAGATGGGTTAAATGCAGAGGAGGAATTTCACTGTGTATGTGTGATGAATAAAGGCTTTTTGTCTTGTCTTAGCGCTGGGTCCCAAGCCCAGCTAAATGGTGAGGGTTGGGTCAGGAAGGGCATCTGGTATAAAACTCATGCCAAATCAACTATGCAGATGATGAAAAAGAAATATTGATATATTATTAGTTCATTCACTTCTTTTTAAGATTTCTTCATACTTTTGTTGACACAATTTAGCTCTTCCCCTAGAGTTGTTTAGCTCTGCTTTTTTTTTTTTTTATTAATTAATTTATTTTTTACTACAAGTTTCAACTTGGGTGGCACGGTGGTGTAGTGGTTAGCACTGTTGCCTCACAGCAAGAAGGTCCTGGGTTCAAGCCCAGCAGCTGACAAAGGCCTTTCTGTGTGGAGTTTGCATGTTCTTCCCGTGTCTGTGTGGGTTTCCTCTGGGTGCTCCGGTTTCCCCCACAG
>JAPFFA010000002.1:53056196-53066502 GCA_026153275.1 Sciades herzbergii | reverse complement strand
CTGGAGCCTATCCCAGCTGACTACGGGCGAAAGGCGGGGTACACCCTGGACAAGTCGCCAGGTCATCACAGGGCTTAGACCTAACTTGTATGACTATTTTAGAGGACTAAATTTGTCCACACAGAGTCTGCTGTTATGAACTAGACTTAACGAAAACATCAGTTTTCCTTTGAGAATATTTCATTTACTATATTGGGACTGGGATCCTGCAGTCCACCAGAAAAGACCCAAAAAAAAAGTCGCAGGAGCTTGGATACGAAGCTCTCAGGACGAAGGAAGGATCTCATTAATGTGGGAGTGTATTGGGTTTGATGGGCTGCTTATGCGTTCCTGGGCCCCTGTTTACCATGTTCGTTCGTCTTCAGTAAATGCTTTATTCTAGTTACAGTCACTGGAGCCTAAATCATCAATCTGTTTATATTTCAAGAAACAGAACTAAATAATTAAGTGCACAGAGTTTAAAAAAGATGCACCTCATTTTTACACTGAAAATAAACGTGTGACAGTAATATTAAAACGATTTACTTGCTTGCGAAAAGGAAAAAAAAATCCGCGGCTTTACTCCATGCCTACCATTTTCTTTTGAGATCTGCTTCTCCTGAGACGATGTGGTCCTCAAGGGTGATTTAGATGGTGTGTTTTCCACTGGCTCTTGGCTCCCAGGATTATGCTGTAACGTGCTGCCTATTTTATCACTGCAATGAAGAGTCGATTTGCTATTGTCTGACAACTCTACATCACTGTTTAGTTTGCCTTTTTTCAGTTCAGGCTCTGTCTTATCCGATACCGATTTCCCATGATCCTGTGCGCCAGTCCTTCTTGCTCTTTTGAGCACCGTCTTTAGTTTACTTATGGATATTGCCCTGTACACATGATCCTTCGTTGCACTTTTAGTTTTTTCAGTTGACTGCGCAGAGTTTTTAGGGGATACAGGAACTTTTTCAGTAACGTCTCCAGAGGACAGTGCCTTAGCTGGAGTCAGTGAAATGTTTTGTGTGTGTGTTAGGGGCGTATGTTGACCTCTGTTTTCCATTTCTGATGGCTGAGGGTTATCGTGTGTTGGTGTAGTTGCTGGCTTCTCCCCTGAAGGACTGTTAGGTGTAACTGAAGATGATTCTTGAGCTTGCTTATTTTCGTTCGACTTCATGTCTCCAGGAGCAACTTCTGAGCCATGGGGGACAAAGACAAAGCCACAATCTGTGATTATTGTCTTCAGGCCATATCGTTCTCTCATATTAATTCCTTCCATTTTTCGTTTTGGTGTACTGGGCATAACGTTTCCTGCAATAGTAGGTTCTGTGATTGTGGTATTTTTCTCAGTTTCACCATTTTGATCAAACGGTGCTTCAGTGTTTTTCAAGTCTGACCTCAATGTCCGCTTCATATTGGTATCAGCATTCCAGTTTCTCTTGCGCCTTGGGAGAGAACGCCAATCTTTTTTCAGTGTGCTGGGTGAGGACTGTGCTGCGTCACTAGTAGTACTCTCTTCAGGAGTGGCTTCTGTCGAAGGACAGACGGGTAAAGTAGTGTTTGGAAGTGGGGTTGTAATTTGACTGACTCTGTGAGTTTTGCGTTTTAAAGCTTTCCTTCTTCTCCTCTTTCCACGCCGGTTTGGCACAGATTTCGCCTCAGAAGGAACACTGATAGTTGCCTCTGGCTGTACTTCTGTACAATCTTTAATTAATGCTTCAGTCCGATTTATTGATGTAGTAGGAGGTGAAATGGATGTTGGAAGGTCGGCTTCCTGTAGGACTTTGTCTGCAACAGGTATCTGACCTCCAACCTTAGGGAGCACATCTGACAAACTGTCTACTTTCTTTGACTGATCAACCTCCATCTCAGCATTCGATGTCAGAGTCGAGGCATCATCTCCAATTTCTGTGGATGACAACGCCACACTGGTGGTCTGAACAGTTTCTTTCAAAATCGCCCCGGAAAACTCCACTCCGCTGCATTTGTCCTCAACTGAGGCACATTCGGATGTTTTCTCACTGTCCTGAGCAGTGTTAACTGCATGAACAATCTGAGCATAGTGTTCTGTAGGGAGGTCACCTGACGTGGGTGAAGGGTCTGTCCTTTCACCTAGGTTATCATCAGGTGTTGCAATGACTGCTGCCCCAGGTGCGCTGACTTCCTCCATCGAAGCACCACGGGGCAGTTCGGCAGCTACAGTCTTTTCTGTTTCAGCTTGCTGCTCAGCTGTTTCTTTCACCTCATCAGAAACATTCCTGCAAGTTGAATGATCAGTTTCATTAGGCAAATCTCTTTCCAAAACAATGTCCGCAGGAGTCCGAGGGGTCTCGGGTGATGATATATAGTAATAGACATCATCATCGTCCTGATCATCGCTGCGCTGCTGTTTTCCAGCGGCAAGGAGTTCCAGTGCCCTCGCCACTGGAATTTGAAAACTGCTTGGACTTTCTAAATATGTCTTGAGGCGATCTCCCGTCTGTTCTGTCCACTTTGGGGCAACGAGAGGAAAACCATCAGGTACATCGTACTGATCAGGAAACATACTAGCCTCCCTACTAGGGCTGCTAGTTAGCCCTGGAAAAATAAGAGCAGCAAAGTTCTGCAAATGTTTCTCCATTACGCCAAGGGGCTCCTCGTTTTGCTTCGGAGGACACTTCTCCATTTCTAATTCAGCATAATTCAGGGCAGGGAGAACTTGAAGAACCTCAGATGAAACTGTAGTCTTATGGTATCCACTCTTGGTCTCTAAACCCCGAAAAAACCAAAAATTAGAAATAAAGACACCATATGAACAATGTCCAAAAGCTGCAATCACACATGCTACAAAATATTTTGGATAAAACTTTACTCACCTCTTGGCACAGTTCTGGATTCAGAATAAACAAACATTCCTTGAAGAGCGAAGGCTTTATCCGTGCCTGCACCTGCAAAAATATTTTCCAACATTTTACTAATCAGGAAGTAAAGCATTAAACATATTTGATCAGATTTAGAGTATTATTACCTTCGTAAGAGAGGAAATTAGATGAATGTAGAAGTACAAGGAAACCACCATCTTCCAAACGTATCACAAGGGCCTGCACGGTAAAAGACAGAAAAATATTAAACGTCTTCTAGGTCCTACTCCACTGGTTCAAATGTCACCCACATCCCAGACTCACCATGTCCTTCTCCTTCAACTCTTGAGTTAAGAAAGTTAGGTCATTTCTTGCTTCAAAGGAAATGACATTGTACATACTAAACCATTTGCCATCTAATGAAACTAAAAGAAAAAAAAAAAAATCAATCAGATATATGATCCATAAGAAATCAAAATACACAAATACACAACAACTAAAGTAAAAAAAAAAAAAAAATTGAAAAATGATAAGTGGCACTTTGTAATATAGACTAGTCTTCTACATCTCACTACTCTAAATAACAGACATTTTAACACACCTCCACCAAGAGGAGACGTTTCAAAAACCTCTTGGGGCAAAGTTTTTCTCAGTTCAGAGACTCCAATGGCATGGTCAACTTTAACTGTTTTTGGACTGAAGGAGGAAAAAAAAAAAAAGTCAGATCAACATCAACTTAAAAAAAAAAAAACCTCAAAGTCAAAGAAATAAATTCAATATGTTGCCACATTCAATATGCGCCAACATTTCCATAGATTCACCCAGAGTGTACACTGTCAAAAATTATCCAACGTACAGATTTGCAGGAAACATGGCTCCGTGGATGGACTTCAACCCAATGTTGTACAAAATTGACTCAATCTTTAAATGGCCTCTCCAGGGTTGGTAATGAAATGCTGAAATCAAAGGCCTTCAGTGAAATGGCAGAACTTGAAGCACAATCAAGAACAAGCCAAAGAATTTTTTATTTTTGCATCGCATACATGTTCAAATAACATTTCATGAAAAGTGATGTGTTAAGTTGTTCTTATAATGCAGGATGTTAAACTATTAATGCAATGCTTACCTGATTTTTCTTGACTGAAAAACAAAGGAGAACGAAACACCTTTAAACATTTACACAATATTTACATAGCAAAACAACAACAGGTATCATTTAAAAAAAAAAAAAAAAAAAAATCACGCAGAAGGGTATTCAAATGTCAAATTGGTCACTTATTTAAATCAGGTTCTCATTACAAACCTGAAAGGAGCAAGACTGCATAAGTAAAAAACATTTTCAGCAAAAATCTGATGCATAAAAAGATTATAGGAACAATATACAGTATTATTCTATGCACATTCACTAGATATGAGCAATCGCACGCTCTGATTGGTTACGCTACTACTGTACTACGCTATCAGCTCATATACCGTGAGTAGAGAAAAACAAAATGGCGGCGTGTGTTGCTGAACCAACCGAGGACGAAATAAAAACTCTACTTGAAAACAAACCCCCCCCCCAAAAAGCAACAAAATATGGAATAAAATGATTTCATGATAACAATGCATCTTTTTCCCCCCCAAGAATTATTATTATAGAATTTTTCACAAATTGATACTGTCATTTCACCCGTTTGTTTACATTCTAAGCGGAAATGATTTTGTCGAACGTTTTGTATAAAAGTTTTTATTAATTGAATTTGCAAAAATTAAAAATGCTCCGTTTCTCAAAATCCAGTGAATGTGGATAGAATAAAACAGTTATTCCACTCAATCTCGGTGCTACGTACCTCATCGGCTATCAACTCATGTACGACTCGATTTTGTGGAATAACTTATTCTAAATTATTTACAAAAAAAAAAAAAGAAGATGCAGGTCAAGAGCTTGAGTTAATACTCATGTCAAACGTTCTCAACATGTGATCTCTCAGTGACTGACTGTTGCATGGTTGTTGGTGTCAGGCTGACTCATTTGAGTATTTAAAAGAAAAAAAAAAAAAGAAAAAAAGCTTGTTGTTCTATTTTCAGCTCAAACCAGTCTGGCCATTGTGCTCTGACCAAAACAGCAAGGCTTTCCTGCTTACAGAACTGATGCTCACTGGATGTTTTTTCCCCTTTTCTATGTAAACTCAAGGGACTCTTGTGCATGAAAATGCCAGGAACTCAGCAGTTTCTGAATCACCAGTCAAAGCCATGGAGATCACATTTTCCACATTCGGATGTTTGACGTGAATATTAACTGAAGCTCTTGACATGCATCTCCATGATTTATGCATTGTCCTGCTGCCGCATTACTGGCTGATACAGCACGTACGCATGTATATATGTACGTATGTATGTGTACACACACACAAAATGTCCTACACCATCAGATTTCAGACATATATTTCAGAGACTATTTGAACAGCAGTACTAATGATACTGACCTTTTCTCTTTCAACTCCAAAGAGCTAGCAGTTTTTCCATAGGAGAAAGCCACAATGGCGAACGGGCACACATGCCTTGGGCATGGCTCAACCTTTTCCCCTCCATCCAGCAGCTCATACATATAATACTGAGGAAAACAAAATTAACTTAGTAAGGCACAAAAACACACGACATCTCTTTTAATTCAAACTTCTGTTTAAAAAGAACATATTCATACATGGATAACCCTCATTTCCTATAGATAAATAATAATTAAAAACACAACAAAAGAAATAAGGCATTACAATTATGATAAAATTTTTTTTACAAGTATGCAACATCACATTTATACCCCAAGGAAACAAGACAAAAATGTATTTTTTCCCCTGGATGGTGTTTTTTTTTTTTTGTGTGTATAACTTTTTTTACACGTTTTTGAGATAAAATCCCATTATTAAATATCAATGTTGGTAAGAGAATGAGTTTTAGTTTTCCCAGTCATCTCAGCATAAATGCTATTATTCTATCCACATTCATTGGATATGAGCAATCGCGTGCTCTGACTGGCTACTGCACTACTTAGGATATCAGCTCATATACGGTGAGTAGAGAAAAACAAAATGGCGGAGTGTGTTGCTGAACCAACCGAGGATGAGATAAAAATTCTACTTGAAAACAAAACTCCGAAAATGATCAAGTATTTAAAAGAAACAGAAGTAACTAAAAGACTATAGTTCCCCCCAATATCTCCTGTTCCACACTCTGGCCGTCAGTCCCTGTGTCCAAAATCACTCCCTACTTACTATATAAGGCACTATATAGTGAGGACGTTTCGGACAGTGTAGTGCTGTCCGAAATGATAGTGAGGATTATTACACCCTATATAGTGCACTCAAAGTATCGCACAATGCATCACGAAAAGTAGTGTGCAACTGATGGTCACTAACCAAAGCAATATATCCCATCATACATTGCGGTCGCACTGAAAGAAATCAAATTAAAAGTCTCAAATTTGATTTAATAAAAGGTCGTGGCAAGAAGAAAGCATTCAGCCTTGATTTAAAAAAAACTGAAAGATGCAGCAGACACAAAGTACTTTGTATTTATTAATGTGGGAAATACGCACAGTATAATATGTAATTATCACAAAACTACATGCATGTATTTATTATTTTGAAAACCCACCAGCCGCCTGATGGCACGTTTTAATCGCGCGACAGTAATGACATGAATACCAGCGCGACGGACTAGTGTCTGAAAGCGGTTTTTCTTTTTACCAATTAGCACACTATATAGTCCTCTATATAGTAATTCCCTAAATAGTGAGGAGCGAGTAGTGAACGAGTGAGTGATTTCGGACACAGGGAGTGGCGGTAATGCACCCTTAAGTTGGTTTGCCAACTGTCAAAAAACCCTAAAGAAGAAGAAAACCCTAAAAAATACAAAAAAAAAAAAAGCAACAAAATACATAAAAGTCTCTTTGATTTTTCAACAATTATTATAACAGCATTTTTCACTAATTGCTGCTGTCATTTCGCCGCTTTGTTTACATACTAAGTGGAAATTATTTTGTCTGACGTTTTGTATAAAAAGTTTTAATTTATCGAATTTGCAAAAAATAAAAATGCTCCGTTTTTCAAAATCCAGTGAATGTGGATAGAATAAAACAGTTATTCCACTCAATCTCGTCGTACATGGCTTATAGCCAGCTTGGTGCTATGCACCTCGTTGGCTATCAGCTCATGTACGACTTGATTTCATGGAATAACTTAAATATATAAAACTTTCACATTATTATTTTTCCCCATTCTCAGCATTTTTGAGAAAAAAAAAAAAAGTAACTGGACTACTGCGAGTTGGCCTAGTGGTTAGCGTGTCTGCCTCTCGATCGGGAGATCGGGAGTTCTACTCACGGTCGGATCATACCAAAGACCATCATAAAAATAGTACCTTCTGCTGTCTGGCAAGGCATGCTGCAATACAGATGTGAGTGGGGAGTCAAACTCTCGCAGTTACCAGAGGACTAGCCCCTCCCACTGTAACCCTAGCTATGTAATAGGCGAGAGGCCGAGGGCTACGGAAATGAAGATCGGCGCCATCCTATGCGCCACATGGCGTGGGAAGGACTTTGATAACTACTAGACTAAAGACCTAATTAGAACTGCTCTGATAATTCCATATCTAGGATTTTACAAGTGCTAG
Source organism: Sciades herzbergii (assembly GCA_026153275.1). Lineage (NCBI taxonomy): Eukaryota > Metazoa > Chordata > Actinopteri > Siluriformes > Ariidae > Sciades > Sciades herzbergii. Next base: position 53,059,042 of record JAPFFA010000002.1, on the reverse strand, counting down.
ATCTCCCATAAGGCCCGCTTACTGTATTTTTCTCCCAATTATTTAATATAATTTGCTTTGCTAATTTATCACTTGCAGAAAAGAGCCTTTAGGCCTGTAAATTGCCAGTACAATAACTAAATTATTTGCTTTACGTTCCCATTCAAAGATAATACTTCAGCTCAATCCACTGGTTCCTGTCCAGCTGCAAAAATAACCCAGTGTAAATGGATACACCAAAACCTCACACTTACAAATTTACTGTCAGTGTTAAATTTACTGTCATTTCTGATTCAGCTTTCTGTTAATAACCTCCTCAAAATAACTGTGGTTGAGGATACATTAATGGCAGACTCAGATTTTATAACTTGTAAGACAGGTTTAGGTGGGTGTGTGTGTGGGGTGGGTGGGTAGGGTACGAAGCGTGTTTGGAGGTGGTTTAATGCTCATAGGTGTGGTGGGTAGTGATCTATGCAAGTGAGAATCCTGTATACACACACGAATAATGAGAATGCTGAGTACAGAGATATTTAGTGTACACAATAGTTGGATTCTACTTTTTAGAGGTCCGGTAAAAGGTATGTGTGTCAAAGCTGAATTGGACACACAATGAGCTGAGTGTTATGGTACCTGAGTCCTTTCAAACGCTAGAAAGGAGCTGGTGGTTGCACACACTGCTCTGAGCTGCTCAGATACATGGCAGTCATACCCAGCAGTTGGAGGTGTGAAGTTTTGCGTGTAGTTTTCTGTCACCTCCTTCACACGACCCTGTTGATAAAGCAAAAGTTTTTTTTTTTTTACATTTTATTCAAAAAAAAACAACAACTTTACATTACACACACACACATGGGGCTGCAAAAGTAGGTATACAGTAATGAAAAACAAAAAATTCGCACAAAACGTTATTTTATTGATTATACAAACATTAATAATAAACATTTTAATCCCTCAAATGTTCAAACTGTTTGCTCCCGGCATTCACACACTCCACTAGTCGAGTGTGGACACCCATGCACACTCTGGCACAAAGGTCTTTATCAGCATCAATTTCTTCCTGGCAAGCTCCCTGTATGAACTGAATCATGGCATCAACAGAACGTTGCTTGCGTGCGAAAACCCTATCTTTTACACATCCTCAGAAAAAGAAGTCCATAGGGGTGAGATCTGGCGAACGTGGTGGCCAGTCAATGGCTCCCCGATGTCTAATCCACCTGTTGGGAAATTCTGTCAAGTAGCGCACGCACATTGAGTGCGAAGTGCGGTGGCGTCCCATCCTGCTGAAAGTAGAAGTCATCCTGCTGCCGTTGTTCGTGTATAATTCTTACTGTATGCCTACATTTGCAGCCCCGTGTGTGTGTATATTATATATGACATTTTACTTATTTAAAAAAAAATGTTACAGCTTTTTTTTCTTTTTACCTTTGTCAACTTTAACAGAACAATGTAGCCGGTCTTGCCATCATACCAGAGCTTTAGGTCAAGGCAGTCAGAGTACTTTGAGATATACACACCTGTTTCACAAGACAGATTAAAGACATTGACATTCAGTGAAAGCAGTCCTCCAGCTCTGCATGTAAAAATACTATCTACTTATGTTTTTTTGCTTTTTTTTTTTTTTGCTTTACGTCTTCTGAGAACAGGAAGGGCAGGTTTTGTTTGGCTTCTACGCAAGGTTTAAGCCACTGTATAATTTGAACAGAACGTTTTGAAAATCAAGGTTCTCAGGCATATAAAAGTGTGTCCTCAGCTTTAAGCACAACATGCTGTATATATTTACAGTCAGGCCCAAGTATACTTCCTCAGACACGGTCTGTGCACAGTGCGCACGACACACATTTCACCATCAGCAAAGTCCACAATGTTGACTGCACATGGGCATGCAGTAATCCAGTAGCGGCAGTGCACATGCATTTAGTTTGTGTGCAGAATTGCGGCCGCGTAGTTTGGAGACACTCATGTGCATGTCCGTGTCTGCGGAAGCATATCGTGGCCCGAAGTATTTAGACAGTGACACAATTTTCGTAATTTTAATCTCTGTACACCACCCCAATGCATTTAAAATGAAGCAATGAAGACATGATTGAAGTGCAGCCTTTCACCATTAATTCAAGAGATTTAACAAAACAAACAAACAAAAAAAAACCCCAAGCTACACAAACCATTTTGGTCTTTTTTTTTTTTTTTAAAACATAGTCCCTCCATTTTCAGAGGCTCAACATTAATTAGACAAAACTAAGAATTACAAATATAAGCATAATTTTTTATACATGGATGCAAATCCTTTGCAGTCAATGACCTCCTAATGTCTGGAAGTCTGTTAGCCATTTGAGAACATCCCAGGTCTCTGCCTTCAGCAGCTCTTGGGTTGCTTTTGTGGTATGTTTTGGGTAATTATCCATCTGTACTGTGAAGCACCATCCTATCAGTTTTGCAGCATTTGACTGAATCTGATCAGAAAATCTAGTTCTATACACTTCAGAATACATCCTGCTACTTCTATCAGCAGGTCACATCAATAAACACCAGTAACCCAGTTCCCTTCACAGCCACACATGCACATATCCATCATGTTTGACAGATGATGTGGTATGCTTTGGATCACGAGCTCTTCCTTTCCATCTCCATACACTTCTCTTCCCATCATTCTGGTACAAGTTAATCTTGGTTTCATTTGGTTTTTTTTTTTCGTTTCCAGTTGAGAGTATGTCGTGCGCATTTTGGCTGCCGCTTCTCACCAGAGCCTTTTTATAAATTATTATTTTATTTATTTTCACTTTTTTTTCTGTATGTTTGTGTAGTTTGATGTTTGAGTGTTTTGTCCGCCGGTGGTGGTGTAGCTCCGGACCCAGTTTTGGGCGTCGGTTCCC
>JAPFFA010000002.1:52976390-52996363 GCA_026153275.1 Sciades herzbergii | reverse complement strand
ACAGGCCTCTCTCATCTTTTTAAGTGGGAGAACTTGCACAATTGGTGGCTGACTAAATACTTTTTTGCCCCACTGTAAAATTTTGTGTTGAGAAATGCTCTTTTTGAATTGATTAACAATTCTATCAGAAATTTTGGCACAAAGAGGTGAGTCACAACCCATCCTTGCTTACAAAGGCTGAGTCTTTGGTGCTGCTCCTTTTATACTCAGTCATGTTGCCAATTACTGGTGAGTGGCCTAGTGGTTAGGGTGTCTGCCCCTTGATCAGGAGATTGTGAGTTTGATTCATGGTCAGGTCATACCAAAGACCATCATAAAAAAATGGTACCTACTGGCAAGGCATGCTGCAATATAGATGTGAGTGGGGAGTCAAACTCTTGTGGTTACTAGAGGACTAGCCCCCCACTGTAACCCTAGCTTTGTAATAGGCGAGAGGCCGAGGGCTATGGAGATTGGTGCTGCCCACTTGGTGTGGGAAGGACTTTGATGTTACCAATTAACCTGCTTATTGTGCAAGCTTCCAAAATGTTACCTGAATATCCTATAAACTTTTCAGCCCGACTTTTTTTGTGTGTTCAAATTCTAACTTCGTTTATATTTACAAAATAAATTTAAATTGGTCACTCTATTTTTGTCAGTTAAATAAAGGTTCACGTGAATTAACAAATCACAGATTTGTGTTTTTATTACATTTGGGAAAATATCCCAACTTTTCCGAAGATGGGGTTAGTACATTTTTTCTATGAAATATTTTCTGTAAATAAAAAAACATAAGTTTTATAACTCATAAATTCACTCACCATCCACATTAAATCTTGTGTGCACAAGATAAAAAATATCACCTTCTGAGACTTTAGAAGTCCTGTAGAAGGGAAAGAACTTTCTTGTGGGTGGAAAAATGTCTGGTTTGAAAGGGTTTAGTGCCACATTCATGATGAGAGATGTGCGTATATTCTGAAAGCATTTGGAGGCGTCAAACATGCCAGCACACGACTGCACGTATGCATGGTCGCCTCTTAAATAATAAACAGTCAACAATAAACGTGTAAACAGTTAAAGAATAAATAATTATGGCTTATGCAGATGCATCACACTTGCTTAACATAAAACGAAGGCCAGTATAACATAGTCCTTATTTATAAGCCCTGTTTCCTCAGTTCATCTCACTCTTTGGTCTTGGTTGATATGTACAGCACAGCATCTATATGATGTGCAACACAGACGTATAGTCTCAGTTTCACTTTATTCTATAGCATTAAGCTGCCATATAGACTGAAAGTCTGAGATTGGGGGCACACAGGAAGCAATGGCATCAGAGCTGAATGAAGCAACTCCACTACTGAATAATCAGAATACACAGGGACAAATAAGGTTACTTTTATATCATTTTATATTTTTATGCTCTTTGCTGTTCATCTCTTTCTCTGGTATATTTATTCTCTCTCATAAAAAAAAATCTTAAATGTTTATATTTTACACAAAATGTATAATAGTACAGTGTCTACTACTGTTTCTGGACAATTGTTTTCACTGGTTTATTTTTTCAAATTCATGCACAGTCCTGAGTATTCATTATTCTGAGTATTTATTTAGTATTTTTTTATGATATTTACTGTTCTCTCTCTCTCTCCCTCTCTCTCTTTTCTGCTACAATTTTCTACATCAGTTTTCTCACCAAACTGCAGCGTCGTGTTGAGTCTGCATCACTGAAAAAAAAAAAGATCCAGTGGTTCAGTAGGAAAAATATGACAAAAACAAATCTGTGACTTTTTCAACAACAACAACAACAACAACAAAAAAGCAAATTATCAGAATTACTTAATTACTATAAATTCTATACTAAATTAATATGTGGCTGAAAGCCAAAATGCATATTTTACTTACTTTGCATAAAATCTAATATTAATTTGCAAGTGCTGGCAAAAAAAAAAAGAAGCTTGAACTGACTGCATAGTAAAGTATGGGTGTGGTTTTTGAACTTGATTTGCATATGCATTTGCAGAACATTCAACTGATTTGAGTATTAAGGATGGGTTGTTTCCAATATTTTTTGTTTTAAGGTGTAAGGTTATTGTATTTGGAAATGATTTGAAAGATCAAGTGTTTTGGTATGGACTTGGTTCACCCTCTTTGTGTTTCTTAATCATGTGTATTTGTATGTATATCTATCTATCTATGTCTGTCTATATGTGTATGTGTGTTTTAGCGTTAGTTAGTTACTCAGTGGTGGCATGATGGTGTAGTGGTTAGCAGTGTTGCCTCGCAGCAAGAAGGTTCTGGGTTCAAGCCCAGTGGCTGATGAGGGCCTTTCTGTATGAAGTTTGCATGTTCTCCCCGTGTCTGCATGGGTTTCCTCTGGGTGCTCTGGTTTCCCAGACATGCAGGTTAGGCTAATTGGTGGCTCTAAAATGAGTGTAAATGGTTGTCTCAATGTGTCAGCCTGGTGACTTGTCCATAGTCAAATTGGGATAGGCTCCAGCTTGCCTGTGACCCTGCACAGGATAAGCAGCTACAGATAATGGATGGAAGGTTAAGCAGTCAATTTGGGCAGTGTTTAGTGTAGTGTTTACCACTGTCACCTCACAGCAAGAAGGTTTTGGGTTCGAGCCCAGTGGAGTTTACATGTTGTCTGTATGGGTTTCCTCTGGGTGCTCTGTTTTCTCCCACTGTCCAAAGACATGCAGTTAGGTTAACTGGCTACTCTAATTTCCCATAGGCGTGAACAGTTGAGAGGAGAAAACCTCTGTAAATAGTCCGGTAGAAGGCAACAGGAAACCACTACTGTAATCCTTCCCTAGAAACTTGGACCTGCCATCAGGCAGAACACTAAAAAAAATAAAAATAAAATTACTTCCACCAACTGTGTTGGAGGAGGTTATGTTTTTGCCTCCGTTTGTCTGTTCCCAATGTGACTCGAAAAGGTGTACACAGATTTTGATGAAATTTTGAGGAAAGGTGGGCCAACCCCCCAAAAAAACTGCAATAGAAGTGTTATTTCAAGTGCTTGGTGAGAACTATCTGACTGTATGATAGCTTAGTGTATAGCTTGAGGCTATGAAATAAAATAAAGTTCAACCGAGAAACTATTTGTTGTCTGTCTTTAATATCGTATATGTGAAGCAGAACATGAGCATCAGGAAGTGAGGAAGCACCGTACCAGGAGAGAGAGCACTCTTGATGCGTGTCCTTCTTGTATCATGAGGCATGGTGGGCCCAGTTGAGTTGTAGAGGCTTGAAAGGAACATGGTGCAGAACGTACCTGAAAAGTGTGGTGTCTTAGTTTATTATGTCTCACTTTAAAATTCTGATTGAAGAGTTAATGACATTTCTGTATGCAAAATTATGTGCTTCTTTAAAATTCCAAGAGAAGCATATGCTGCAAGGTTACAGACAGGATGTCTGCTCTGTGACATATCGACACTGAGTTATGCTGAGAAAGTGCCTCTGCACAGAAGTAGCCTGAGAACAGACTTCCTGCACTTGTGGCTTGCAAACCTTTCGCTGTGTTTTTCCTGTTTATGATGAGAACCGCTACCTTTCCATCTCATAGAATGCCTTTAATGTCACTGCACAAATGTACAACGGAATTTAGTTCATCATAGGAGAGCAAAGCCGCTGTATACGTGCGCGCCGCCACTCTTGGGCACTTCAGCCCAAGGCCGTCCCATGTTAACCTAACTGCATGTCTTTGGTATATTAGGTAATAAAGGTATATGTGAATAAGAGTTGGTCCTATGTATCTATTCCACTTCATAAACCATTTATTTTTCATGGAATGGATTGTATGAGTAACCAGAAGAGGCCCTCCCCATACTGAGTATATATTCGCTGTGATTCTGTTCTGTTCTCTGGAGATGATCTGAGATGTTGAGAGCAACCTCCCTATAGCTGTAAGCACTGCATTAAAGAATTTTATTAAATAGGAAAGGGCCTCTGTTCATTCTGAGGTGAATTTCCACCATAAAAGCACCTTAAGGTAGGTGGGTGCTGGTGTGTTTTTGGCTTTGTTGCCAAGCATCATCGTTTTAAATCTTTAAGTATGTAGGCATGGTTACCGTCATGAGCATTTATTGCTTTACGTATTCATTATTACCTCCACCAACTTTGTTGGAGGAGGTTATGTTTTTGGCCTTCATTTGTTTTTGTTTGTTTGTCTGTTCTCAATGTAACTCAAAAAGTAGTGAACTAATTCTGATAAAATTTTGATGAAAGGTCGGCCATGGGACATGGAACAATTGATTAGATTTTGATGCAAACAATGGCGAACTGTTAGAGCTAGGACTTCAGCCCAGCCAAAACTTAGCCTGACACACCAAAAAAGCAACAGGGCAAAGGATTTTGCAAGGGATTAGCTGCAGGGTGCCAGGTAGCTCCACTGTGTGTAGTTGTTGTTGATGTTAATTTAAAAAATAACTAAGTAAATTACATTGGGAAATGAATACTTAAGTCTGAGTGAAAAATACTGTAGTGAGCTGCGTGGAAGAAGAGTCTGGAGACAGAAATCTTAGTTTCTCGATTGTTATCCTGTGCTACTTGCTCTCGATAGCACTGATGACCACTTTTTAGTATTCGCTAACACTACTGATGAACGCTACACTGGCTGGAAGGTGACTTCACTGCTCTGCTGATGGCGCCAATTAACGGTTAAGCTAACTTTAGCCTTTGAGAAGGCCTAGGGCGATACATTTTTGGTCCCTCCCACTATAAATCAAAATCTGATTGGTTAATTCATCCATCACTTCCTACATAAACATACACTGCCATGGCCTTCTGTCCTGGCAATGAAGTCCTAACCAATGAGTGAGCCAGCTCTAAACTCTTCTCAGCCTAGAGACAATAAACAAACAAAAAAATCTCATCGGATAACTCGATTTTGATGTTTTCAGGACAACAACCCATTCATTTCTGAAGCAAATTTGATAGAAAATGAGGCCGAATTAGAATTAGAGGAGAATAATTATCATGAAATTATGAAAGGATGAAAGCAATTAAAGAATGAAAGAAATTAAATATACCATTTGAAATGCTGATATGTTTGCGCCTTCTCTGAATGCCTAGAAGGTCCTGATGGTTCCCCTCTGGATGCAAATCTGGATATGTATGTGGATCCAGGATTTTTTTTGTCTGTTCCCAACGTAACTCAAAAAGTAATGAACAGATTTTGATGAAATTTTGAGGAAAGGTGAACCATGGGCCAAGGAACAATTGATTAGATTTTGATGCAGCGCCGGATATGTGGCTTGACGGAGGTATATACTCTACTGAGTGACCTTCTAGTTATCGTGTATATTTATTGTCCTAAGTATTCATTGCTCTATTTTTAATTGCATATTTTGCACTTGTCACACAGTCATGTATTTGCACTTTATGTAGTTCTGTGTATTGTGACACTGCAGTGTTTTGTGTTGTATTATGGCCCTGAAGATCTTGAGTTGACTTTTAACTAGATCTGCCATCTCTGACTTTTCACATTGTGTGATGTATTTAAAACTTCTCTATTTTATAGCTCAGATATCCTGTTTATTTGTCAAAGTCCTTCCTGTGCCAGGACCTGGTATTCCCAGGCAGTCTCCTGTCTCAGTACTAACCAGGTCCTTAAGGAGCACTGGGCAGTGCCGCTATCTGTTTCTGTAGCCCTTGGCCTCTCCCTATTACATAGCTGGAGTTACAGTGGGGAGCCAGTCCTCTGGTAACCATAAGAGTTTGACTCCCTACTCACATTTGTATTGTGGCGTGTCTTGCCAGATGGCAGTAGGTATCATTTTTATGATGGTGTTTGATATGACCTGACCTCGAGTAGACCTCGCGATCTCCCGGTCGAGAGGTGGACACGCTAACCACTAGGCCAGCTCATGGTGGTTTATTTGTAGGGGATATTTAATATTTGAATTTTAATTTGTGCTGTAAATTTGTTTTCTCATAGAAATGGTAGGCTCTATGTTGCAACCTTTTCAGCTGTTTTGGGCAGTTTTATTTTTGGATATTCCATGGTATTTCCCTCTGCGGTGATCCCACAGCTTCAGATGGAAGATGATCCACGTCTGCACAGGGACGTTCATCAGATTTCCTGGTTTGGGGTAAGAGCAGCTTGTTTGTTTCTCACCGAATATCACATTATACTTAATTACACTGAGAATGAATCTATAAACAATATAAGTTAAAGGATGTGATATGAACCTATCTGTTAAAGTTGCTTGTCTTCTCTTAGTGTTTGTCTCCTGGTTTGAGCTCCACATCCAACCAAAATGAAATTCTCATACATGTGTTGAATAAATCCAACTGTATTTCTATTCTGTTTCTGTTTGTTGAATAGTCTATTTTTGCAGTTGGAACTATAGCAGGAGGGTTAATCGCCAGTGGGATGAATGACAAAGTTGGAAGGAAACACAGTATTATGATATCCGTAATTCCCTCTATCGCCGGGTTTCTCATGATGGCAGCAGCAAAGGAATGGTTGTTGCTTCTCCTGGGCAGATTGCTCACAGGCATTGCTGCTGGCATTACAGCCAGCTCCATTCCTGTAGGTATATTTCTGGTCATGGTGTTTCAAGTCTCAAATTCCTGTCTTGTTTCTTTTGAAACACTCTAAATACATAACAGAGGCTCTGCAGTGGCTTGCATAATCATGCTCAATTTTTCTTTTACAACACAGAAATATTTTTCACTTTTAAAGGTTAGATACGAGTATGTTGTTGAAATCAAATGGCAAAAACGAATAGTCAATTTCAACATTCAAGGCGGTCAATATACAAGGCACTGTGGATGGTCGGAGGGAATAATGAAACAATTAGCCATGAGAGGGTGCATTAAACACCCAAATCCATCTCAGTAAAAAAGTAATGACCATATGCATTGCTTTTTGACACCTTTAGGACCTTCCATCCATTATCTGTAGCTGCTTATCCTGTACAGGGTCGTGGGCAAGCTGGAGCTTATCCCAGCTGACTACGGGCGAGAGGTGGGGTACACCCTGGACAAGTCGCCAAGTCATCGTAGGGCCAACACATAGACACAAACAACCATTCACACTCACATTCACACCTGCGGTCAATTTAGAGCCAACAATTAACCTAACCTGCATGTCTTTGGACTATGGGGGAAACCGGAGCGCCCGGAGGAAACCCATGCAGAGAAAATGCAAACTCCACACAGAAAGGCCCCCATTAGCAACTGGGCTCAAACCCAGAACCTTCTTGCTGTGAGGCGACAGTGCTAACCACTACACCACCGTGCCACCCGCCAAAAGATCCAAGATATTAAAACTAATTGGTGTATAACGTCGCTTAAAGCATCTTTTTAAAAAACATTGGACAATAGTAAGATCTGAAACACTATCCACATAAACTGGAAGGCCATACAATATTTTCAGGAGAACTATTGCATTAAAGAGATGATGTACTTCATGATCTACTGCGTTTAACCTTCTTTGTGCAGACTTCTAATTCCAAATAGCTATTTGTTAGTGTCATACAGCTTTTCCTTAATGTAAACATTAAATTTACAGTTATTCTGAAAAGTTACTCCTAAAATAGTCACACTCCTGTACTGCCTGATATTATACAACACAGAAAAGTCAATAATATCTCCTAACTTTAACAAGCTGCAAAGTCCTGCACATACCCAGTCCTTGCATGTGAGTCATTGTTGTGAAAATTCTGAGCTCTAAAAATAGGGCCACTGATTAAAAAAATAAAATAAATAAAAAAAATTGCCAACCCCTGTACTACGATAAGATTTGACACACTTCCACCTGAACTCTGATTAATACATTTATCCTGGGAGTTTCTTTTGAAATAAACCTTCATAATGCTTTATTGCTGCAGGTCTATGTGTCAGAGATTTCACATCCAGGTGTCAGAGGATTCCTGGGATCCAGTTCTCAGATCATGATGGTCATCGGAGGTCTGGCACTCTACGCTCTTGGTTAGTAACATACCTTCTGTCTTTTCCATGTCGTTTTAGTCATGTTGTGCAAATTATCTTTGTTGTCGACTACCTAATTGAGTTGTTGGTTCTGAAAATATTCACATATTCACGAAAAATGCATGGCCTATGATTAAGCTACAGTGTGCAAATATACAGTTATAAAAGTATGAAAGATGCAGCAATCCTAGGAATTTAAATATGTGTATAATATTCTGGGTCATGTGATACAAAGGTATTGTAGTGTTAAAAATATGTTTGAGAAATTGTTCAAAATAATACTCTACTCTAATAAATAATGATACTCGAATCTTTTGTGACACCTTTGCCTCTTCAGTAGCTGTGTTTCCATTAACCTACTTTTTGCGCAATTTGAAATTGCGAGCTAAAAACAAGTACTGTAAGCGTGAATTTTGAAAAAGCTCTCAAATATTGCAAAAAAAAAAAAAGTTTTTATGTTCGCATTAGGTGGTTTTTTTAGATCATCCGGTTGCAGGTCAGGCTGGATGAGCTTATGCGATCACGCATCGTCCATCCGTCATCCGTCGCTATTGATAAAATTTCAATCAAACTCACGTACAATGTTCCCCAGGTGGGTGTGTATAAAATTTGTCAAGATGGTGGCGCCACCTGTTATATTTACAATTTTATGGGCGTCTGAAATTTTTGGGTGACTCATCACATTAAATGGTACTTTTCGTAAACTGCTGGGACGTTTTCACTGAAACTCACCCAGAAGACTCTAAAGATGTATTCCAGCAAGAGTTGTTCAGCAGGTGGTGCCACCTGCCATGGATGAGGCTATAGAGGGGTCATGTGCAATTTCACGAAAATCGCTACTCATCCTACAGGAGTGATGAGATTTTGATCAAACTCATATGGAATGTTTCCCAGGTTGGTGTGTATAAAAGTTATCAAGACGGTGGCACCACCTGTCATATTTAACATTTTATGGGTGTTTGAAAATTTTGTTTGACTCATCACACCAAACACTAGGGTTTGTAAACTGCTAGGATGTTTTCACTGAAACTCACCCAGAAGACTCTAAAGACTTATTCCAACAAGAATTGTTCACCAGGTGGCGCCACCTGCCATGATGCAGCTACACAGGTCATATGCAATTTCACAAAAATCACTACTCCTACGGGATTGATCGGATTTCAAACTCACACACAACAACAGTGTCTGGTATGAGCTCCAGCCTCATTGAAGCTATTTTTCAGATGATTCGATAAAGCAATATTTCACAAAATTGAAATGGAAACACATTTCTTGCATTTAAGTCACATGGCTTGACACAAAGAGCAACTGGAAATGCTGTCTTTCAGAAAAGAGCACTCTGTAAGAGCTATCGCTAGAGGAGAAACTATCACATGATGAAAAAACCCAGCCTTAATCTCATAACACCACTTAATAGAAACACAAACCATTCGCAATCATGTTTTGTCAAGATTTTCAAAATTTTGTGCAAAACTGCAATGAAAACCTGGTTAATGGTCTCAGTGGGGTTTCCTTTCTTCCCCCACAGGCTTGGTTTTGCCGTGGCGGTGGCTGGCTATAGCTGGCGAAGTTCCAGTTCTGATTATGCTCATCCTCCTGTGCTGCATGCCAAACTCCCCACATTACCTCATGAGCAACAATAAACGGGACGAAGCCTCCAGAGCCCTCCAATGGCTCAGGGGCCCTGATTCAAATTGCACTGCTGAACTCAATCAAATTGAGCGTACTCTCAATTCCCAGGTAAAAACAAACAGCAGAGTTACAGGGATAATCTTTTGTATTATAAAGCTCAAAATACAGAGATACTAGCCTACTATTACCTGTCTGTAAGCATTAGGAGATTTCTGCATGATTTTTTAAATTTATTTTATAAAACCTACTGCACAGCTAGCATATCACTTCACAGCTCCAGGGCTCCTGGTTTGATCCTGAGCTCAGGTTACTGTCTGTGCAGGATTTCTAATATTCTTCCCACGTTCTCTGCTGATGTCTTATTTATAGCATAAACTAATCTCTGATTGCTTAATCATTAAAATCTATATGTTGATCGCATTCTGTGATGCTTTATGTTGCTGAAATTATTTCTTTTTCTTCTTCAAATTTTTGTTAAATACCCCTGGTGTAACATAACTGAAACTAGAAGGGCACATGGTAGTGTGTATACCTCCACCAAGCCACATATTATCAACATCAAAATCAAATCACTTGAACCTAGGATAATACTAAAGCTGTGCAACAAATTTCATACAAATCCGTTCATGACTATTTGAGTTATGTTGGAAACAGAAAAAAAAAAATCCTGGATCCACATACATATCTGGAGTTGCATCAAAATCTAGTCAGTTGTTCCTTGGCCCATGGCCCACCTTTTCTCAAAATTTCATCAAAATATGTTTATTACTTTTTGAATTATGTTGAAAAAGACAAACCAGAATGTCAAGGACATAGTTGCTCATCTGGCCTGCCATCAAAACAACCATGATGACCAAAACATCAAACAGAACTGAAATGTGACAATGTGAGAGAGGACCAACCTCTACAACAAATTATTTACAACAGGAAAATCAACAAAGGACTAAATTTTGTTCCTTGAGGGAAGATTGACCCAAAACATCGATCAGAACCGAGTTCGCATGATAAATGAGAGAGGAGATACAATTCTAGTCAGAAAAATATTTGTTAAGTTGACCTAATTACTATAATTTGTTAGCTAGAAATTGACAATACAATGACCGAGTTTGGTGCAGAAGGTCTAGTTCTTTCAAATAAAACAGTAAGAACTGAAATCCACTGAGAACTGATGGAGGAGATACGATTTAACTGAAAATAAACAAAGTTGTAAACAAATTGCTTACAACAAGAAAATCAACAAACAAACGACCAAGTTTTGTTCCTCATGAGAAGATCTACCCCAAAACATTGATCAGAACTGAAATCGGGTGAGAACTGCGAGAGGAGATACAATTCTAATGAGAAGTCCCAAAACTCATTAAGATGACCTAATTTGTTAGCAAAAATTTGACAATACAATGACCAAGTTTTGTGCAGAAGGTCTAGTTCTTCTAAATAAAACAATCAGAACTGAAATTCATTGAGAACTGATAGAGGAGATATGATTTAACTGAAAATAAACACAGTTGTAAACAACAGGAAAATCAACAAAGGACCAAGTTTTGTTCCTCATGGGAAGATCTACCCAAAACATCGATCAGAACTGGAATCGAATGAGAAATGAGAGAGGAGATAAAATTCTAGTGAGAGGCCTGGAAAATTTGTTAATTTAGCCTAATTACTAACTTTCTAGCAAAAAAAAAAAAAATTGACAAAACAATGACTGAGTTTTGTGCGGAGTGATGGGTTCTTTCAAACAAAACAATCGGAACGGAAATCCATGGAGAATCGACAGAGGAGATACGATTTAACTGAATTATGGATGATGGACAGATGACGGATGCCACGGCATGGCAATAGGTCATCGACCTTATGGCCAGATGAGCTAACAAACAAATAAACAAACAAACAAACAAACAAATGGAGGTGAAAACATAACCTCTTCCAACACAGTTGCTGGAGGTAAAAAGCACCAATTTAACCTTTCCAACAGGTTCGAATGCAGTGGTCAGATCTTACGAGTCCATGCTACTACAAGCCGATCTTGATCTCTGTGTTTATGAGAATCCTGCAGCAGATGACGGGTATTACTCCCATCTTAGTTTACCTGGAGCCAATCTTTGAGAAAACAGCTGTCTCACTGGTGAGTAACAACAAACAAACAAAAACCCCTGCCAGATCAGTTTCATATGACAACATGACCTTTGTGTACGTTGACATGAATTTGCCCACTGAACTTGTCTAAGCCTCTCATGTTATATTTTCCCAATAATATGTCTTTATCTAGGAACCCAAGTATGATGCAGCTATAGTGGGATTTGTTAGACTGCTCATTGGTATGATTGCAGGCTTTTTAATGGACAAAGCTGGCAGGAAATCTCTGCTCTATGTATCAGGTTTGTTGTGTTGAGGCATGACTTATGTGAACCAGCTTAACCTTCACCATAATCAAGATTCTTTTCCTTTCTGTAACATCATAGCTGCTGTCCAAATAATAAAATATGCACGTTACCTTTTCAGCATTCATAATGTATATGGCCATGCTGACAATGACCATGCACATCCACAAAACACCATGCGATTCTGGGAACGTAACCGTTGAAGTCCCAAAGGAGCCATATGGAGTCATGACAGGTTTTGAGTTCAACTCTGGCGCACTTATCCCCCTCATGAGCATCATCTTTATAGTAATTGGTGAGTACTTGGTTTTCACACCAGAAATGAAATTTCACACCACAGCTTGATAACTGTAAAACCCACAAACACGATTTTGTATTTCAGGAAATAATAAGAAGCCTTTATTTATCACACATACACTCAAGCACACAGTGAAATTCCTCCTCTGTTTTTACCCCATCTGAAACAGTGAACACACACATGCATACACAAGTCAGCAATGAGCGCTCACAAATACCCAGCTATGTTACAATGCCCGGCGAGCAGTTGGGGGTTAGGTGCCTTGCTCAAGCTATTTCAGCCCAACCTTCAAGCCATGGTTGCCCCATGTTAAACTAACCTTTGGACTGTGGGGGAAACCAGAGCACCACACAGACATGGGGAGAACATGCAAACTCCATACAGAAAGGCCCCATTGGCCACTGGTCTCAAACCCAGAGTGCTAAACACAATGCTAAACACTACACCACCGTGCCATCAAACAGTAAATTTACAACACAGTTAACTGAATCTTATCCAGCAGCTTGGATGCTCTAGATAATGTAACTGAACATGATTATGAGTGTATTGTATATACACTCACCGGCCACTTTAATAGGAGCTTGTTCTTGATTCTAAGATTCCTGTTCTTGGCTGGCAGGAGTAGAGCCCAATGTGGTCTTCTGCTGTTGCATGCTGAGATGCTTTTCTGCTCACCACGGTTGTAAAGAGTTGCTACGAGTTGCTATATCCTTCCTGGCAAAAAAGACTGGAACCAATCTGGCCATTTTCCTCTGACCTACCTCTCTTATCAACAAGACGTTTCCACCCACAGAACTGTCATTCACTCACTCAGTGTTTTTTGTTTTTTGCACCATTCTGTCTATGTAAACTCTAGAGACTGTTGTGTGTGAAAACCCCAGGAGATCAACAGTTTCTGAAATACTCAAACCAGTCCATCTGGCTCAAACCAACACCCATGCCACAGTGAAAGAAAGCCACACTTTGAGATCACAATTTTTCCCATTCTGATGTTTGAAGTGAATATTAATTAGCTGAAGCTCTTGATTTGTATCTGCATGATTTGATGCATTGTGTTGCTGTCAAGGAATTGGCTGATTAGATAATCAGCCAATATGATGCACTTTTTGGATGCACTGTTGTGAAAATACTAAGAAGTCAGCCACTTCTGAAACCAGCCTGTCTGGCACCAAGAACCATCCCACAAAGCCACTGAAATCTGTCCCCCCCTTCTGATGTTTGATATGAACATTAACTGATTTAACTGATATATTGGTGACGGCTAGTGGTGGCGGATATATTAGGTGGTGCCATAAGTATCACCTATGTATGGGAAACAATATTCGATAGAAAGCCACATATTATTTTCTTTAACTGCTGCTATAAACAATTGCTATGGCAACACCCTCTTCATTTCTTCCTTGAGAAGTTGAAGAAAACAACAATCGGGGAAAAAAACCTACCCAAAACTGAAGCTTCTCATGAAACAAAGAAAACATCAAGCACAAAGCCAGCTGTTCTGTAGACTTTCCAACAGCTTTACCTTGATGGTTAAAGCACAGACACTAGAGAATCTTTCCATAAATTTTCTTTTTATTTTCTCTTTAAACGTTTGCATTAACATTAACCTTGCCACTTATAAATTGCCAAGTACTTACTATCAGGTTCATGAATTCAACAGTACTGTGGTGGAGGTGAAGTTTTTATTGAGCTTATATTTCTTCTGAGCAGGTTATGCAATAGGCTGGGGTCCGATCACATGGCTGCTGATGTCGGAGATCCTGCCGATGAAAGTGCGTGGCATTATTTCAGGCGTGTGTGTAATGGTCAGCTATGCCACTGCTTTTTTTCTGACACAATTCTTCATGTCGGCAGTAGTAAGTTTCATGTCATTATGGTCAATAAAGCAAGCAAGAAATTACATTTTTTAAAAATTAAATAATAGTTTTGTTGGTTTAGAAAAGACGATAGTTTGTTCTGTTACGTAGGTAATGTGTCATAGGCTGTGCTTTCTAATATTGTGCAAAGAGTCTAAATTGTTATAATTTTCCCCTGCCTTACAGGATGCACTTGGACTCTACACCCCGTTTCTGTTCTTCAGTGTAATCTGCGTGGTGAGCATCATATTCACAGCCAAGTGTGTGCCTGAAACAAAAGGGCGAACACTGGGGGAAATTGAGAACTATTTCAGAACTGGACGCACCTTCACCATTGCTGAGATTTAGCTTTACTGCAATCAGAATCAGAGAAACACAAACCTACATATAAAAATAGTATTAATTAAATATCAATCTATGAATCTTAAATTAGTATAAAAGCTTAAAAGGGAGAGAGAGAGAGAGAGAGAGAGGTGATCTAGCTACAGTAATAACAATATCCCAAGATCAAATAAACCAAAAGTTCAGTTTTACAGATATAATTTTGGATTTGTCTGTTTCCCTACTGAAAGAGAAAAAATATTTTTTGTTGTTGTGACATGATCGAAAAGATCAGATATAACATTATCATTCTGACCATGAAAAGATCCTCCACTATAAAGTTATAAAGAGAAGAGTTCTTGCCCAGAAAGAGAACAGTGGTGTTTCTTTCAGTTCTGTATAATTTTCCCATCATACAGTACAGTGACCAGTAGATCTTTTATTCTCTTCAAAACTACACTCACCCACTTTTCTCTTATTGCCCATTTCTCCTCACGGTTCATGGTGAGTGACCTCTGCCCTCTTGTTACAGTAGCTACAGCATAATGGTAACATTTTTGTAGAAAGCTCATCTCAAATAACATTTGCGCCACTGTGGAAACACCATGCACAACTTAATGTTAATGACTTCTTGAATTTGTTCAAAAAAGAGCATTTTCTCAATATACCATCATACCTAAAAGAAAACAAAAATCATGTAAACCCTCTGAAGTATAAAAAAGGTACTGCCATATCCATATCAGCATTTTCTATAAATATAGTCATTTTACCCAGAAATAATGGCATTTATAAAACTTGTATGTAACCCCCAGCCTGAACACTTCCCCTCCCACTCCCCACCAAGTTCTGATCCACTTCTTCACTTACCTTTCTTACACAAATTCCAGCCCATGGACCTGTCAGTAAGCCTTACATTTTGCCCTCAGCCTTCTACATTCAAAGCCATGTTTTTTCTTAGTAGCCTTCTGTGTATGACCTTTTTGTACTTGTTTTGTACTTTTCTGTTTTTTTTTTACCATGCACTGTTTTTTGACTCTGCCATTTTCTATTAAACTCTTTTCAAATGGATTCCTATTCTGTGCTTGAGATACTTTTGTTACATAAGGCTTCACCTGACCAAGCAGACAAAGCAAGAGTGAACAAGCTCCAGTCATAGGTGCTCTCCTCCCAAGGTCTGAACCTATGGAAATCACCCAAGTTGGGCTCCCACCAGAAGAAAAGAAAAGGTGGACTTTGTTTTTATTGTGGACATAAAGGACATTTCTGACCAATGTAAAACCACAGACCTTAAGTCTAGAACCCCACAGCTCAATCTTCTACTCTTCACATAATTACATGCAAGAATATGATTGTACCTGTTGCCATTTCTAGGGGGTCAGAAATCCATGTTTTTCAAGCCTTCCTACAGTCCAGAGCAGTAGGGAACTGTATGGATAAAACAGTGACCAAATTATTAAATTTACCTTTGGTTGCCCTTATAGGAACTGTAATGGTTAATGCTCTGAATGGATCTCCACTAGAAGGCGCTAAAATGTCTGAGCACACTGGTTCCCTTCAAATATGCAGTGACATTCTCCAGAAAGAGAAACTCTCTTTCATGGTCACCAAATCATCCATCCATCCATCCATCCATCCATCCATCCATCCATCCATCCATCCATCCATCCAAAGCCTTACCTTTTAGCAGGTAGGTGCTGCTCCTCTAGAGGCCATGTCTACCTCTTATCTCTTCCAGAGACCAATGCCATGGAGGAATTAATGTCTGAGGTTCTGGCTCAAGGTTACATCTTCCCCTCCACATTCCCTTTGTTTTTGTTAAAAAAATGACAGGGGACTCAGACCTTGTATCAATTACCAGGGTCACAATGCTGTCAATATTAAGTATTGGTACCCATTACCCTTGGTCCAATCTACCTTAGAACAGGTAAGAGGGGCCAAAATATTCACCAAACATGTCTACCGCTTATCTCTTCCAGAGACCAATGCCATGGAGGAATTAATATCTGAGGCTCTGGCCCAAGGTTACATCTGTCCCTCCACATTCCCTTTGTTTTTGTTGAAAACCCCCCAGTACCCATTACCCTTGCTCCAACCTACTTTAGGTAAGAGGGGCTGAAATATTTACCAAACTAGACCTGCAATACAACAAATGGAAGACAACTTTCATCACAACCAGGAGTTACTATCAATATCTGGTCATGCCTTATGGTCTTGCCGACGCACCAGCTATTTTTCATTTATCATTGAGGTTCTTCAGGATTTCCTGCATTCCTGTGCGATTATTTACATTGATGACATACTGATCCACTCCAAAATTGAAGCTGAACATGTTACAAGCATTTTTGAAAAGACTGTGCCAAATTAGAGAAATGGGAGTTTCTGAGTTTATATCCTTAATGAGAATGGTTTAAAAATGGACCAGAGTAAAGTGGAAGCTGTTACCCAAGACTGGCAAAGAGTTCCAGTGATTCTTGGGGTTTGCAAACTTTTATCAATAGTGTATTTGAGGGTTCAGCGTGGTAACTGCCGCATTAACCTCACCACTCCAAGGTATACCCAAAACTCTTAAGCAAACTTATTAAACCCTTTAGAGGAGGTTCACTACAACACCTTTCCTACATCATCCTGATCCAGAATTGCAGTTTGTTGTAGAAGTTGATACTTTGGAAAACAGCATGGGGGCAATTCACAACAACAAGGTAACCCTGTTAAACTATACTCCAGTATACCTGTGCCTACTTTACCAGGAACTTGACCCAAGCTGAGTAGAACTACAATGTGGACTACTGGGAACCTCGAGTTATCAAGTTTGCCTTCGGAGTGGAAGCACAGACAGTACAATAAATATGTACACATTTATCTGCTACACTTTTCTCCATCTGTTTGCCATCCAAAAGTCTCTCTGGACTTTTATCGTCTACTTTTTTCCACCTACTTTTCTAATTGCATGATGGTTTTTGCATTTATTGACAATTAGATAATTGTTTGCAGTGGGTTCTTCTGACATGTTAATGTGCATGAGAATATTTATTTTATTGACATTGGCCTTAAAGGTCTACTTAAAAAAAGAAGGCATATAACAGCGAATTGTTGCTTGTTTTGCCAACTCTGATTTTCAATAAGGAAAAATTTATTTTCAAATTAAATTATTAAAAATAAAAGGTTCAAAGTTTTAAAAGCCTCATTGTGCCATCATTAGCAATTGTTGAGGTAGCTAAATATTATCTGCATTACTTAGATAGCAAGCCAGCACAATGCCAAAACAAACATAGCTAGGGACGACATTGAAAGGGACCTGCTCATCAGCTGAGAACACCTTCTGACTTGTTAATCACCTGGAAATAATTGTTATTATTGTGACATGGGGCAGTACAGTGGTGCAGTGGTTAGAACTGTTGCCTCACTGTTCTCCTCGTGCCTGCATGGGTTTCCTCTGGGTGCTCTGGTTTCCTCCCACAGTCCAAAGACAAGTGGATTAGGTCAGCTGGCTACTCTAAATTGCCCATAGGTGTGAATGCGAGTGTGAATGATTGTTTATTTCTGTGCTAGCCATAGATTGGCAATATATTGACAAACTTGCCTCTCACCTCAAGCTAGCTGGGATTGGCTCCAGCTTCCCCCTGTGACCCTGATGGATAAGCAGTATAGATAATAGATGGATAGATGTTGTGACATGACAGAAGAGTTCAAGTATCACAATGCAATTCCAACCAATTCTAAGAAAACATTCTCCACTATAACATTACAGAGAGAACAGTTATTGGCCAGAAACAGAACAACGATGTTTGTCTGTGTAATTTTTCCACTATAAATGAACAGCAGAGCTTTCTTTCAGAGAGGAGGTTGTTGGGTGTTCATTCTTTTCAAAACTACATGCACCCACTTTTCTCTTATTGCCTGTTTCTTCTCACAGTTTGTGGTAAGTGACCTCTGGCCTCTTGTTACAGTGAATACAGCCTGAGAATAACCATGTGATTAAGAGCTCATCTCAAATAGCAGTTCAATGCCCAAATCAAGGACCTCTAAATTGGCGACCTCACCACACTATTTTCTAAATAACTGAAGAAAGAGGTGGGTAGAAGCTTTCCCCTCTATTTCACAGACAGAGCAATAGACAGGAGAATCAAATGGCTCTTTGAGGCGTAGCCACTTTAAAAGGTTCAAAATAATATTTGGATGGTTTACTAAGTACTAGACCGCGAGCTGGCCCAGTGGTTAGCGTGTCCGCCTCTCGATCGGGAGATCGCGAGTTCTACTTGCAGTCAGGTCATACCAAAGACCATCATAAAAATGGCACCTACTGCTGTCTGGCAAGGCAAGCTGCAATACAGATGCGAGTGGGGAAGTCAAACTCTTGTGGTTACCAGAAGACTAGCCCCCCACTGTAACTCTAGCTGTATAGGCGAGAGGCAGAGGGCCATGGAAATAGAGATTGGTGCCACCCAAAGTGCCTTAAGGGCCTGGTTAGAACTGGGACAGGAAATTGCCTGGGAAGACCAGGGCATGGTGCGGGAAAGACTTTTAGACTAAGTGAATGCTATCAATGAGATCTAAATTAAGGAAGGAATCAAACAAGACAGGGTGTGCTCTTGTGGGAAAATAATCAACACCATTGGTGGATCCTATCCTGAGAACACTGGAAGAGAGGAGGGAATACACCATACCAACCCACCTACTGGCATGTTTTTGGGAAGAAAATGGAAAACAAGGGGAAACTTTAAACAGAAGAACATTTAAGACATTGGTGCTAGCTTACCAGGCTGTCAAGGGGTTAGGGCCAGCATACCTCCAGAGTTTGATCCGTCCCTACACGCCAGTCAGATCCCTACGTTCCGCTACTACTGGTCGCCTGGCCCCTCCTCCTCTCCATTCCTGCCCAGCCTGCTCAAGACTGCTGTCTGTCCTGGTTCCCCATTGGTGGAATGACCTTCCCATTGAAGTCAGAGCTGCTGAATTCCCTGGCCACTTTCAAGTGCAGACTGAAGACCAACCTCTTCAGGCTGCATCTCTCCCCTTCTTCCCTGCCCACTGTGTAACTGTATAGACCAACCCAGGCTGTGTACTGTCTTGCCTGGGGTTAGCCATTGGAGTATATATTTTTTCTCTTTGTCAGTTCATTTGTATGGTTGGTTTGCTTCCTTGGCTGTTTGCTGAATATTGATACTAAAACAGAATATTACACTAAGTATTAATCTCTCACTTTTTCAGTTGGGAGTAGAACTTTCTTGTCTAGAAGTTCAGCACTTCTCTTACCTGACTTTTGAACTTGTTGTACATTGCTCTGGATAAGAGTGCCTGCCATGTAATGTAATGAAATGCATATAGTTTGGCGGCATGGTGGTTAGCACAGTCGCCTCACAGCAAGAAGTTCTGGGTTCAAACCCAGCGGCTGGCAAGGGCCTTTCTGTGTGGAGTTTGCATGTTCTCCCCATGTCTGCGTGGGTTTCCTCTCGGTGCTCTGGTTTCCCTCACAATCCAAAGACATGCAGGTTAGGTTAATATGGGATGGACTTGGGCTGAGGTGCCCTTGAGCGAGGCACCTAACTCCCAACTGCTCCCCGGGCG
>JAPFFA010000002.1:50836049-50846159 GCA_026153275.1 Sciades herzbergii | reverse complement strand
AAAGGGTCGTCTCACACCAAATATTGACTTTGTTTCATTTATTATGGCTTACTGTGGTTTATAGTATTTTTTTTTTAAATGTCGAAACATTTTATTTCATTATTTTAAGCCATTTTTGGTCTACAGCATTTCTTTACATGTGCCCAAGACTTTTGCACAGTACTGTATATTGTATGTGTATGATATTTACCTGATCCGTCTGTTTTATATCCAATCCTGATGCAGCGGTTTGAACAGATCAGACGTCTCAAACTAAGAATGGCAATTTAAATCTACTTAAATACGCTCATTAGAATATCAAAGGCACACACCAATTATAATTAGCATTAGTATTGTGATATAACAAGACTCTGGAGCTTTGAATGCAACACTTCACCATTCTTGTGGCAGAGTAAAAAAAACAAACTGATTCTTTGATGCACATCGATTCTTCTTTCTTTAAACGACTATGTATCGATGCACAGATGTCCCCAATCTAATTTTTCACGTTTAAATTTTCGGTGAAACACCGTACAACAGTTCTCACACACACACACGCACACAAAATGTGAACCGAGTCATCATAAAATTAGGTCAATTGTGAAAGATTGTTGAAAAACGAGGCTTTGGTTTAGCTTGAAAATGGAGAAAATGGTAATAAAAAGTGGTGTGTGTCCCCCCCCAAAAAAAATTAATAAATAGATAATAATTAAAAAAACACCGTTTATATAATTGAGATTGAGAACACTACAAAAATGGCATATTGGCAAGTAAAAGTAGCCCAAATATCCTAAATATAATCAAATAACCTGAATATAATCAAATTTATTTAGGATTTTGTCTTGTAAGATTGCAACAAACCAAACACATTACCTGTCAAACCTACATTACTCATGAGTAAAAACATTTAAAAATCAGGCTGAATAAGCTTATATTTGGTTTACAATAAAAAAAAAAAAAAAAAAAAAAGATACATTTGCCCATATTCAAGATATTTTCACTTGCTAAGTTGTGTTGTTTGTTTGCAATAAGTAACCCGTAATCAAATCATGGTACCCTGAATAAAATCACACTGAATACTCGTATTTCAGTTGTGCTGACATCTTTTAATATTATAGCTCCAGTGCATGAATTAAATGGACTATATGAATAAAAGTTTATTATAATGATGCTTATAAAGCTGTATTCATGAGCTACAAAGAGAGCTGGTTCAGTACAAGCTACTGCCAAATAGCATAAATCAATCAATAACCCGCTCCAGAATGTACTCACCGTCAGGCTCAGAGTCGCTGTCTGCCAGGGCCGGGATGCGCACCAGGATCTGCCTGTGGTCCCTCTGCACCACCAGCTGCAGTTTCCCCCGAGATTTCTCAATCAGCTTCCCCGCATCACTCAGAGACAGATTCTCCGTCACGGTCCCATTAATCTGTCCCACAGCAAATAAGCTAGTTACAAACATATTCCTGTTTGCTAAGGGGCCTCACACAGTGTTTATATAACAACTAAACACAAAGAAAGAAGACTAGAAGAAAAGCATGGGCACATAATCTGTGGTTTAAAGGAAACACCGTCTTTCTGGGATCGTTCTGTATGAAATTAATTGTGTGTCAAAAGTAATCATATGTGAACAAAATGGCAAGGTTGTAATTTTATAAACTGCACATTTCCAGATAATACTTTAGATTATATAGACACGAGTGTTTTACTGGGAAATACACCACTCATATTTTTCATACGAGCTACTACTGGAACATGGAGAACCAAAACCATGACATAAATCTCTATGTGTCACTCGTGAGGGAATCAATGAATTGTTTTGATAAATTTGGGTACTTTTGGTTTGTGAATGTGTCTATAAAATAAAAAGAAAATCACATGTTGGCTTGAAGATATGAAGTTTATCTTCTTGTGTTGAAAAACTTGCATTTTTCAAACAAAATACTTAAACAGATTTGAGTGACGTTTAAATAATATTGGCTGGCTTTTTTCATGGTAGATCAGATATATTCCATTCAGCTACCATGATCTTGAAGGAGTCAAAGATGAGCCAATATTATTATTATTATTAATTATTATACATATACATTCCTTTCGGGCGTTCATGTCTTTCTCTTTCAAAATTCTCTCAAAATCTTCCGTATTTAACAAAGCAAACCTGGCAGCCATGTTTGTTTACAAATTGTCACAGTCACTTGCTAGCACCAAAGTTTTACGTCTCCGACGTGTGATGTCATGCTGCCTTGACAACCATGCAATATTGTAAACCATATTCAACACTCATTCTCTATTGACCAGAGTGACGTAATACACATAGGATAAGCGATATGCTAACAATACTGCATGCTATCAAACCAAATGAATGAAACCCGCTAGAAGGGAATAGAACACGTGTTTTTATTCCATGGAAAAAGTGTCCTGTATGTATAATAATTCCCGATATTTCACTCCGATGACATCATTCCCAGTGTTTTCCCGCTAACTAGAGGCGCGTTGTCAAAATGGCGAACCGGTTCAAAATTTAAATTCTTTTGATTAAGTTGAGTATTTTTTTTTTTGTGGCCGTGTCCATGTAATATAATGAACATTACACGGTGGCGCGACGATATGAAGTCTGTCTTCTCACGTTGAAAATATTTTCACTTCTTCATTTCACTCACTCGTGAATATGTTCACCACTCGAAGATAAACTTCACATCTTTGCACAACTGTGTCATAGTTCTGTTTAGCTCCACCCCCTCAGACTTTCAATGATTATTCTAGGCTACATTCACTTTACCTGGCTGAAGTGACACAAAACCAATTTTCTGCCTTAACGTGACTGGGATGTAATTTTTTCAGGATTGTGTGGACACAAAAATATGGCCCAAGAGCTCAGCCACATGTGCAGATCTGATAATACATTTGAAATGTTGCAATGAAGCTTGTAATGTGATTGCCGCTGTATAGTACACTATTTATGGACTTCTGCTTTCAAAATTGTACAATAGTGAAATGTCTGTCAAAAACTTTGAGGTGAAACCATGTGCTTTGGCAGAATAACCACTGATTTACAAATCACAGAAGTTGGCGGGCTTGTTGCAATTTGTAACTGCACCAAGACAGAAATTGGGATTTTTTTTCCCCCCAATAAATGGACTGTACCTGACAAACACGGGTTCGAGTCACAGTAACAGATTAACAGTGAGTGTTAAAATTATTCTTGGCAGAAAAAATAATAATTCCATAAGTCTGGTACCTTGAGAATAATGTCGCCCTCCTGCAGGTTCCCGTCTCTGGCAGCTAGTCCTGTGCTGGTCATCTCTTTGATGAAAATCTGGCTGCCCAACCGAAGACCATACTCTGGAAGAAAAGGTTGAAAATTCAGTGACTCACTGTTTGGTTAATCCCGACTTCAACCACAATGACCTCAACTACATAATTAAAGACTTGACTACAGCCCAGCACACCCAGAGGCGAACACCATCCAATCCAGCAAACAGCCAGGGACTGAAAACCAATTAAATCAAGCCAAAATATAGAGTCTTGACTGAACAGCCTCAATAAGGCTTTCCATCCAGAAGATCATCTATTATCCAATGCTTTGCTAAATGAAAAAATACATTTTTGTCCAATAAAATAAGCTTCAAAGTGCTACCCAGTCCCATGTTTTGGTTGCCAAGTTTAATGTATTTCACATCATATTTGTGCCCTCAACAAAAACAAAACAACAACAACGAAAAAACCCCCCACAAAGTTGTGCGTTAACATTTCAGCTATTACATTTCATGTCCTGCCCTTATATCACACATAAGAGATATTCTCGAGTCTGGTGTTTTTATTTTCTCTCGAGGTGCAAGGTGACCGTTACTCACAGCAGGAGAATTATATGATGGCTTTGCACGCGTTTCCACCTGCGAGTTCCTGATTCTGAAATCATGTATTGCTCTAAACCAGACACCGCACACAACCAATTACTGTACTGTATGTAAGCATCTTAACAGCACCTTAGCGGCTTTTCTCCACCACCTTCAGTGTACTTTCAGAGCACACAGATCTCAGTGAGGGTTGAAAACTCAGTGGCCTTTTCTACAGCCATAATGAGATGGAGTGGTACTGAGTGTGTGGCTAGTGGCTCAGACTACATGCTGTGAACCACTGGTGAAAAGATGAGAGGAGACAGGGTGTTATAAGAAAAATCACAAGGCAAGCTCTCTTGTTGCCAATCGCCTGGCCCCAAAATAAATCAGATTCAAATATCCTCAATTGTTAGCTGAAGTAAAATCTTTACAAAAGTAAAAGAGTATTCTTGCATAATAACCACCTCTGCAAAAATGTTGTAGACATATTTTCTTAAAACTGTTCCTCGTAAATTGCGTTCCCTCGGGCCATACCCCTGCATAGCTCAGCACTTCCCTTGCTAAAACTCACCTGATCCAGCTTACAAAGAGCTTGAAGATTAGCTGCTGTTAATGACCTGAGAAACATCAAAACACTAAACTGTCACCAGAGGCCTGGAAAAAAGAGCACTCCATTCACTATACTCCTAATTCACCTCCTCAGCTAACTGGCTGCCATTCATATGACTTCACGACTGTATCTAGTAACATTTTTGAGTACTCACCCTCACTGGGCCTGTTTTTCACAAGCAGGACATTGACAGGTGGCTCCAGCGGCTCCTGGTAGTCTCGATCTCTCCCACGCCTCCTACTAGGTGATGGCGAGTCCTCGTGCAAGCGGTCTCTGCTGTAACTCCTCATCATCCTGTCAGAGTCGTATCTCTTCGAGTCATAGCCTGGCGCAGGACTGCCTCCGCCTACGTAACCAGCCCCGTGGCCACGGCTCTGCTGCCCATGGTAGCGTGGCTCAGGACTGACACTGCGGTCCAGGCTCCGTCCCCGGCTCCCATCCCTACGGTAGTTCCTATCTGGGCTGGGGGTTCTGTCTGTGCTGCGGCCCCGGCTGCGGTACTCCTGCTCCAAGGTGCCACGGTAACGGTCTGGTCCACGTGGGTAGCCCAGTCCGCCATTACCCCTGGGGTAATCCGAATCTGGATCACTGTGTGTGCTGCGGTTGTCTTCAGGGTAGTAGCTGGACAGGTGGTAGTCCCGGCTGTCCCTGTCTGGAGAAGGGGGACGCTTGAGGACAGCAACTTTGCGAGGCCTTTTCACTGTCTGTAAAAAAAAAAACAAAAAAAAAAACAAACACTGGATTAAATCCAATCTCAAATGGCATTTCAATAGATATGACATTAAGAAAAAGGCACAACTGTGTACCAGAACCAATCAGGCTTTACACAGGGTTTGTTAGAAGCCAACTCACTATTTTAGCCATTTTCCCACATTTTCGGAGTTGCTGTACAGCAAAGGGATGAGTTACGTTATCCATGGAAATGCTGTTGACCTGTATAACCCGGTCATTCTCACTGCCAAACAGCACAAAAACATGCAATCAAATTATTTCAGAGCAAACGGAAGATACCAGGCTGGGGTTGACACTTGCCCCAGTCTGAGAGGTAAGTCTAATGTTTCTGATGTTTGAGAGCAGAAAGAGAGGGAAGGAGACGTACAACAGTAAACCATCAGCTGGGCCTCCCTGCAGGACATCAGACACGATGATGGACGTCTCACCGCTGTCTATGTTGGGATTGTCTCTGCCACCAGACACAGCAATTCCAAACCCCATCTTGGAGTCCTGAGAGACAGAGAGGATATATGAGAAGGAAACTACTCTCCAGTTCAAAGCTCTCCTAATGTCTCTTGCCCTGATCAAGTCATAGATCACAGATATTAAGACAGTGAAACAGGAAGACATTAAGATTTTAATATACAGAAATGGTGAGGCAATTAGGCAGTGTGATGGTCAAGCAGTTAGACAAGATTTGTGCTTTAGGCAATATCTGTACACACTGGCAGCATTAATCTCTTATTTATACCCACTGCAAGGTGGCATCGATACAAAACCCAGCTCTGGCCTGCACTCTATCACTGTCCTGCTCCCAACAAACAGCCTCACTGTCTGCAGCAAGCAATATAAAGTAGTATCATTTCAGAGCTGTACACTGGGAAATACAGCATAATGACTGTCTATTACTCTCAACCAGACCAAAACTAACCTCTCCAAGCGTAATTAGGTCAGCAGAGAACATGATGGCAAGATTGGGAGGACGGTCAATGGTACAATTGTGGCGGATCTTTAACTAGAACATTTACTGCTGATGTACAGCCCAGTTGGAGGTCAATTTGAGGTCAGTGATGTTTAAATCAAAGTTCTACTCATATTCAGGCAGCTAGCAATAAAATATCTGCTCAGAGGAAAAAAAAACAAAAAACAAAAAAACAGTATATGGACAACCAATATTTAAGTAATCAGGGAAAAAGGTGTCTGCACAGCACTTGAGTACTTGTACATGTATTTTGGTGGTGTGATGTTGGACAGAAGCCATGACTTAATGGTTAGTAAAGCAGCTTTGGGACCAAAAGTTTGCTGGTTCAATTCCCTGGATCAGCCGGACTGGCTGAAGTGTCCTTGAGCAAGGCACCTAACCCCCAATTGCTCCAACAAGAGTGATGGTGTACCTTGTGTCTGATTAGCCAAAGAAAAACTGATGTGATTATCAGTTTGGGTGGTGCCTGGCCAAAACTAAAAATGTTGGCGAGAACACTGGAGGTTGTATTGCTTTAAAATTTGAATTTCAAACCAGTTAACTTCAACTAACTCCCACAAAAATGGCTCAGGTGCATCACTCCACTCCTGGAGAACTGTTTGGTGGTTTTCTTGCTCTAACACACCTGATTTGGTGGCATGGTGGGACAGCAGGTAGTGTTGGGACTCCGCAGTCTCAGGTTTGATCCTGAGCTTGGGTTACTGCTTAAATTTTGTAGAACAGGATAAAGCGGCTAGAGATAATGAGATGTTCTTAATATATCCATGTTTATTCTGGGTATTTCAGATGTGAATTAGAGTGTAAAAGTATAGAGTGCCCTGCTATGGACTGGCATTCCATCCAAGATATAGTCCCACCTTGCACCCGGTTCGCACCCGATTCTCAGGATAGGCTCCAGATCCAACACACCCCTGGTTACTGAAGATGAATGAATGCAAGAGGTGTGTTTAAGCAGAAAAATAACCAAACAAATAACCTTCTGGCTCATGCCCTAGTTTTGCTCTATGGGAAAGCACCCAGGTGTCAGGCTGCTGGTTATAGAGCACCTTGCTGTTCCAGTGAGACCGCCATCATGCCCTTGAGCAAGGCATTTATGTATGTATTTACAGTATGGAAAGAGACTGGGTGTTGACTCAAAACAGTTTCACTGGTCAATAAAATGAGAGTGAGTGTAAAGTTGATTTTAGAGGAGCAAAACCTGACAGTCTAGCATCACCATGATAAGTGCAGACTATTGATTAGTCAGATAAACAGGGGTTTTAAAAGCTGCCGTGGGAAATTGCTGTGAACTCTGCCAGCTTCCTGCTCGGTTCAAACCTCCCCAGATCCTGCCCTGGTCATCGTGTTCCCGGAACAGAACAAGATCCCGCTTGATGTGGCACACCCGCTGCACATGTCAACACGCTTAACCACTTCCTCAATATATTATACATGAAGATGGCAGGAAATAGTTGGTCAGGAAATGGATGTGTGTGTGTGCGTGCGTGCATGTGTGTGTTTATATAGGTGTTTGTGCAAAGCTCTGGCCAGCTGGGTGATTTCTCATGCTGAAGATGAGAGGAGCTATTCTTGTGTGGTGAGAGGACAGACGAATGAAGCTGATTCTCTCAGAGAGCTGGGAAGAGGAAAGCAGAAACTCTCAGCAATCCTGCCTGACATGTCAACTGATAAGACAGTTGCAATGGAGGAAAGTGAGAAGGAATAATACACAAGAATAAAACATTGCAAGCCTTAGACAAGTGAATGGAAGTGGGGACATACCCGCTGTAGAGTCACAGTGTACTGCTCCCACACGGTCTCCTCCATTCCTGAGCTCTGTAGAGAAGCATATGAATATCATCTTAAATGACTTAAACAAAATATTACATATGAGTGGGAGTACACGGGGCATTTGCATTAGGATATACCAGTGCTCATGGTCTCTTAGCAACATTTTTACATTCGGAACTCCACTGAAGTAATTAATTTTACAAGAGTTTTAACAGTAATATAATCACTATAAAATAAAAACATATAATGCAATGCAGTCAATGGAAAGTGGCCATTTTTGTTGTTTTGTCCCTCCAGTACTCCATTCATCCATCCATCCATCCGTTATCTGTAGCCGCTCATCCTGTTCTACAGGGTCGCAGGCAAGCTGGAGCCCATCCAGCTTGCCCATTTTTTAAATGTTCCCACACTGTACTCCCGCAGGAGCATAGAGTGGGGGTGTCTTTTTCTCCTCTTCCTTCCTCATGTTCTCTGTAATTTTTTTTTTCCCCTGTCTTCCTGTCCCCTCTGTAAGGACAGGTTGATGGTCAATTTCACTGGTTGAAGGGCCAGTGATAATAAAGGGTTAATTCATTCATTCATATAGGTGTGATGGTCAGGTGTACACAGGGTTTTGCCCATGTAGTATATGTACAGAAAGTGGGGCAGTGGTGGCTCAGTGGCTTAAGGCTCTGGGTTACTGATCAGAAGGTTTCAGCCCCAGCACCTCCAACCTGCCATTGTTGGGCCCTTGGACAAGACCGTGGACCCTAGTGGCTCAGCCTGACCACGCTTACCCCACAGAGAAGTGGGAAAAAATGTAAGAAGCAGAGGCTTGTATCAATGGGCTATCATCCTGTCTTTCAAAGGTAACACAAAAATCAATTTGTGATTTTTTTTTTAAATGAGTGGCACGGTCGTGCAGTCATTCCAGGTCTGAACCTCATGGCCAACAGGGGTCTTTCTATGTGGAGTTTGCATGTTCTCCCCGTGTCTGTGTGGGTTTCCTCCTGGTGCTCTGGTTTCCTCCCACATGGAGATTAGGTAAAATCCCCAGCCAATGAGGTTGCACAGGCCAGTGTACACTTAGTGCCAGTCCCAAGCCCAGAGAGATTGGGGAGGGTTGCATCAGGAAGGACATCTGGTGTAAAACCCATGCTAGATCGAATATGCGGATCATAATTTGCTGATCTGCTGTGGTGACCCCTAAAAGGAGCAGCTGAAAGACGCTGATTTGTGATTTTTTTTTTTTAACCCAAGTTCAACAGCACCACTAGTGGTTGGAAAAAAAAAAAAAAAAACACAGAATGATGTGAAGCAAGGCTGTGGGTGAACTGAAACAAGCCCAGTGGTGCAGGCAGAGATATTCTCTACAGTAGATTCATGCAGCCAATCAGCAAGAGTTGTGTTCCTTGATTACACAACATGACACAACCATCTAGTTTTGAGCTGCAATGGACTATTTAACAGTTATTCCATGAAATTGAGTCATACATAAGCTGATAGGTGACAAGGTGTGTAGCACCGAGTTGTCTATAATCCATGCACAATGAGATTAAGTGGAATAACTGTTTTATTATATCCACATTCACTGAATTTTGAGAAACAAAGCATTTTTTTTTGCAAATTCATTAAATAAAAACTTTATACAAAACGTCCGACAAAATTATTTCTGCTTAGAATGTAAACAAACCGGCAAAATGACAGGAGCAATTTGTGAAAAATGTGATAATAATAATTCTTGAAAAATAAAAAAGATACATTCTTACCATCAAATACTTGTATTCCATATTTTGTTGCTTTTTTTTGTATTTTTTGGAGTTGTGTTTTCAAGTAGAGTTTTTATTTTGTCCTCGGTTGGTTCAGTAACATGCGCCGCCATTTTGTTTTTCTCTACACACGGTATATGATCTGATATCCTAGTAGTAGAGTCGCCAATCAGAGCATGCAGTTGCTCATATCCAGTGAATATGGATAGAATAATTCTGTCGATTCAAAACCATTTTGTTGATGTTTCCATGGTACGTCACCAGTAGGCGTGTTACAGACTCGGTCGCAGATGTAATGAATGTGAATGAAGTGGATTATTTACCCTGTTATTACAACCCCGATTCCAAAAAAGTTGGGACAAAGTACAAATTGCAAATAAAAACGGATTGCACCGATGTGGAAGTTTCAAAATTCCATATTTTATTCAGAATAGAACATAGATGACATATCAAATGTTTAAACTGAGAAAA